>WEIS01092707.1:0-12634 GCA_013389965.1 Todus mexicanus
TCCTCACAGGTCCCTTCCAACTCGTGATATTCTATGAGCCTCTGATTCTAAAACGATAGAAGCTGTCTTCACCAGTTCCCACTAATCAAAAAATTCTGATGGGTTAACAGTGTACTGGTAGAGATCATACTGCATTGCCATTGTCTATTCTCTTGCCAGTCATATAAGCCAGCTAATACCCATAATAAATTCTTTATCACAGGCTCTGTCTTACTCACTAGAAATGTAATTGTGTAGCTATTTCTAATCTGGACACCACTGTAGCTTTGGTTAACCTGGCATTTCACAGATTTAGTATGATCTGTAAATTAAACATATTTTATTGCGAGTTTTCGACATAATCCATTGGACAGAAATATTAGTTAATTCCCTAGAATGATACGCCTGGGGTGGGTGGAAGGTGAACATCCCTTCCTAACAACCCTCTAACTGTTATGTCACTGGATTTTTTTCCCCAGGGCAATAATTACTATAAACCAACACATTCTTTAATCAAAATGAGTTCTATCTTTCCAAAAGAGGAACTTAATTTTCTCTCTCAATCGGTTCTGCTTGCAAGATACATCACCCCTCCTTAAGCTCAAAACAGAATTGGGTACATGATGTCTCTGTTATTTGACTTTAAGTGAACCCTGGTTCAATGAATGTAAATAAATTAAAATACTTTATTTCAGAACTGATTACATGGACAGAAGAACATTCATTACTAATAAAGAAGTAATTAGTCCAGTGTGCTGTCTCTGTCATTTCTGTCTCAAAGCTAAGTATGAAAACAAAAGAGCTTTACAATTCATCCATCCTGTAGGTCTGTGGCACAAAACGATTTTCTTATTTCTGGTATATATACCTAACTTATTTTCTTCGTTCTTCCATAACACCATGAAAGCATTTCATTTGGTCTGCTGAAACAAATCTTTGTGCAAGTGCATGTTCTTTTCTGGGTTTATACTTCCTCTAAGAGCCCTGGAGGTTCTCCTGTACCTTTATCCACTGAAGAACTCTGTTTTGCAATCATTCATTCTAAGAAATGAGTCCCTTATGTTCCGTCATCTGCCATCATGTGTTATAACTTGTTCACTGCCAGGTGATTTGGGGACAAGACTGTAACTGAGAAGTATCTGATAAAGTCTCAGGACATTTGTATTACATCTCCTTACCTTCAGGGTGTTTTCCGCTGGATGATACTTGAGTTCTGTACTCTTTGAAACTGAACAACATGAAAGATTTTAAGGCATTGGGGGGATGAGGAATAAGATGCCTAATGAGATGCTTAATTTGTGTCATTTATGTGACAGCAGTGCCCAGGGGATCCAATCAAGATGGGATTCCCACTTGCTTCAATAATATCCAAATGCAGACACTGGTACAGAAACCGCGTATAAGCACAAAAACAGCCTACGGACTAAAGTTGGTCTTTCAACACTAATCCAAATTATATTAATCTTCACACAAGTCCTAGCAAGTATTATTTCCTGTTGCATGATACACCGTAGTCTCGCATTTGTTCTTTGCTCGGTACAGGAAGGCCCTTCAGGTCTTTGCTATTTACTCCATGCCACCTGAAGTAAGAATGCCTGACACAGCAAATGTGGCATCTGAGAGCTGAAAGAAAATGAGATCTGTGCAAGCTGCTTGATGGAAATACCTAATGATTCAAAGTGAGGAAGCAGACTAGTCAGCTGGATCATGCTAGACAAGTACTACACCCACACATTACATCTGGGATATTCCTTCCCCTCCCCAAAACCCCCAACAGTTGCTTATGAAGATGTCTATTATGAGAAATAACCAAAAATACTGCTGAGCAGTATGGAGCAGATTCACTTTCTCAGATCTCCGCAGAAAAATTGCTTGAATTTGAATGAGTTCAGCACAACTAAGACTGGAGCCACAGTTGCCTGCTCCCAGTTGGCCTCCCAGACTTGGGCTCCAGTATCATTGTCTTCTAGCTGTATGCATATGGTTGTTTATATCAGAACAGCTTCAGTGGAAGGGTCCAACAAAACATCTTTGAGAAGCTCAGTAATCTGTTTATTACAACTCTCTCCTGGAAGTAGGTGGGCCTCCTAGGAAAAGAAGGATTTTGAACCTCGATGTCTCATATTCTGCATAAGTGAGCTGACAAATATCAAGTGAGAAGAATGGCTTTACCCCCTCATCAGCCTTCATGGTTTTCCTGTGAGGATTGATTTGCTTAGATCACTACTATCACATAAGGTGACTGAGACAATTAGGTGAAAGAACATATAGTTTAGCTGCTGTGCTTCATGACGTTCTGCAACCTCTTATGCAGTCCTGTCTATGCTAGGCATCAGAACTGTCAGGTGCCTCACGGGCTTACAGAGTTAGCAGGGGGTTTTGCAAATGTGCAACTAAACCATGGAAAGAGACACTTAGCTATATAAGGGACATTTAAATGTAGTCCCAGATGCTTAAGAAATGCAACAAATGTTGACATTTTTCTGTTAAAAACTGTGGGAGTCACTGAAGTGATTCTGCTTCTGAAGGCACATCACTGGCATTAGCACTTGACCACCAATTTGCGTATTTGCTCCTTGCTATCTTATCATTGTAACCGGGAAAGAATAAAGACAACAAGGCGACACAAAGCTGCTTCTTAATTAATCTCACACATGGGGTTAAAATGCTTTCTTTGGCATTATTTGTGTTGAGTAGCAACAGATTTTTTTTTTTTTCTTTTTTTTTTTCAGAAAGATACGTCATCACAAACTTAATACCAAGACCTAGTAATTTTCTCCTTTTGTTGTGACAAGGAAATCAGGATCTGGTAAACCAGCTCATGGAAAATGTTTACTGTTTATGTAAAAGTAACTCATCCTTCTTCCTCTGAAACTTCAAACAGGAAGAGTTCAGGCTGATGCTGAAAACAGTCCTGAGACAATAAACAGGAGGGCTTGGAAACCTTTCTCTATCTGGCTCTGCATACAAGCCTGCTACTTTTTTAGCAACAGATCGAGTATAGACCGTACTCTAAAATAAAAGACTAGGTTACTGAACACCGTTGAGAATAAAATTTGAAGATACAATGCTGAATCATGCCATTTAATGTGACCTATAAGAAAGTCAGGACATTTAAACATCTTCCATACATCTAAGCAATGGGATTTGGGAGCAATCTCCAGCTTGCAGGTCCCTGGCTATGTTTCAGTTCCCTCTGGGAATCAAATCAAGCACAATCTATATCCCCAACAGAACGGAAACTGGGCAGCAGTGGACCCACTCCAGTGTTTCCCCACAGCAGCTGACCGTACGAGCAGACTGCAGTACAGAATTAACCTGCCCCATGGTCCAGGCCGGTCTGAGATACTCGTAAATCCCTCTCATCTCCCCTGCCCACCTCTTACTTTCTGCCTTTCCCTGCTCCCTGTAAGACCCTCTTCATTGTGGTCCTTCTCCCTGTCTTTGTTATTCTCCCTAGTGGCTTCACCATCCAACAGCATGTCATCCGAACACGGGAAAAACAAATATACCAAATATACAAAACCAAATATACAAATAGACTGAAGCTCTTCTTATGGACTCCTGTGGCTATATTTGCCAGCTCACTCGTGTTATAGCTACCTGGAGCGTTAACTCTTTGGAGGAGTAGCTGACTCATCCCAAACTGCAGTTATGAAGAATGTTTTTTACCTGGTCCACAAGAAAGAGCATGTCTGTGCCAAAACAGAAAGCATTTTACCTTGAACTACACGGCCTCTAAAGCCTACCTCAGTTTCTGTCCCAATATTTCAGAAGAAGCAAGAGCCCCTTTTGGTGATTTTCAATGTGAATCATTGATGATACGATAACTGTCATATCATATAGGCTTGCAGCTTCTATCTTGGTTACAGAGACATAGTATGTTGTTGTTTAGTCATCAGACACAGAGGAAGTGAGGCTAATTATGTGATTGTGATTTTTTTAAAAACCGGTATTTTACATTGCTGCTATTTTCAGTAACAAACTACGTTGCTGGAAATAATACTGAGAACTGTTTTTGTTATACCATCTCAACATGACTTAGGCTACCCATTCTGAGCCTAAACACACCTGTGCCACCTACACAGCTGTGGTTGTTGTAAGGTGTGTGTGTGGGCATGGTGGAATTAGCGCTCCGTAAACTTGTAGCCTGATCTTCAGTCATGGGTGATTTAATCTACCCATGTATTTCCGCATGGGAACAAATCTGTGGATTTTACATATTTGTCAAAGTTGGCTTGACCCTTCTTGTGCCTGTGAGTTTTGCTTTTAGGTATCCTCCCTTTTAAGGATAACAACATTGATGGAGTTTACTGGTAATGACAACCTTCCCCCTCATCCTGTTGCTACAGTTTGTTCCTGTCGTGCCCCACAAAGTTTGCATTCCATTCATTAAACTTCTACCGTGTCACAAAGCAGCTTGTTTTCCCAAATCCTTTACTTCTGAGAAGCATATTTTCAGGATGGATTTCTTTCCTTATGGCTATTTTAAAACATCATTCTCTCAAACCTGGCATTGTAAAATTGGGACAGTAATCTGAGCAGTAAGCACCCTGTAGCAAGATACATCAGAGGAAGTAAAAGAAGTCACAGTTTTAAAGAGCCCACCTTCTTTGTCTAATGCTAGTATCTATCACTTTAGTACTAAAGTTGCTCCATTATAAGAGGCTGGCTGTGCCTTTTTTGTGATTCAGTATTGGCAGTTAGCATTGACACATATTGAGCACGTAAATCTCTAACTTTCAACAAATACAGCGAGATGGTAAATTGCTTGGCTTCCTATTTGTCTGTAATTTTGTAGAAATTCTGAAATTTGTGTTCCCTTGGCTTGTGTTCCCTTATTAGATGGTATTTCTGATAACAGAGGTTAAAGTAAACCTCTTATAATGCAGCTGTCTATAAACAAAAAGGTTATAAAGTGTAGGGAAAGAGATGTATGATAATTCTAGAAACATAACGACCTGATTTGGTCTGACCTAAATATCGTGTCTCATTCTGGTCACATAGTCTTATAAAGCAGATAGCAAGAATAAAATACAGACAAAATTGCCAGGAGAATTTAAAAAATATTGCTTACATCAAAGACAAAAAATTTGTAACATCAGTATTAAAGTTAAAACAAGATACATAAACAAGCAACTTGGAGAAAGTAAGTGATCTTATTTACTCTGTTTCACAATATAAGAACAATGTCACGTTTAGTGAACCAGGATCATAGTTTTAAAATATATAATAGGGAAGTACTCTTTCATGAGGAGAATAAAAAATCTGAGGAGTTTACTGTATTATTTTAAACCTGAGATTCAAGTAAGAATGTGGATATTAAGAACGTTTGCATCTATGTGAGAAAGAACTGAAGAAAAACAATGCAAAATTCAGCAGCTCTTGAAATATTCCATGACAAGATTTTGTTTACTCCTCATTTCTATCAAGGATAGAGAGGAATAGAACACTCTGAAACAGCCTCTGACTTAGATAGCTGGACAATTCTGATGTTCTGCAACTCGAATCATTAGATTCAAGGAGAAACTTCAAACTTTAAACACTTGTCAATATGATTCAAGTTATTCCCTGGAGTGCCATGAAAGATCCAATGCAGAGAGCTATAAATGGAGCAAGAGGCACCATAAAAATTAAAATTTCCAGTGTTTATTTAAGGCTGCGTGCACAGTACTGGTTTGTTTGAACTTGAACTTCCAAAAGTATTTTCCCTCTGGATGAAGTTGATGCTTGTGATGGTGAGGGATAGTGAGCCCACATCCGATATTTACTTTGTGCTTCAAGTGACTCAGTTTCAGAGAGTGCAACTCATACTCTAAGTCTCATGAACATAACACAGAAAATCCCCAAATATGAAGCTGCAAGCTGTGTATTTCCTCCTTGGCACCTAGCAGAGAGCTGCTGAGGGCTTCCTCTGTCCTTTGGTGGAAAGACCTGAATGGTGCTCTTCCAAAACAGTACACATATGTTGTTAGCATCTTCTCTCAAATTGTTATTAAACTTGAGACAGCTTTTATGGGATGAATAAGTTTCCCAAGTATCCTGCAAAGCAGCTGTTATCTGGGCAATTACTTTCTGAGCCAAATCCAAGTGAAGTCAATGTTGAGATTTCTATTTTGTCTGAATTTTGGTTTAGATCCTAGCAGGACTCCTTTCTGATTACTTCTTTCTTAGTTCTCACATTTCAGATGCTCATAATAGTTACACAAATTCAGTAATTGGAAATAAACAGATGTTATCAATTGCTTTATATTTCCCACTGCATCCCGATTCTCCTGCCATACCACTGTATTTCCTGCTATTTTACTATGCTGTCATTTCATTGCTTTGTGTGACTGTAGATAGAGTTGGGTGCATTTTATTTCCCAGACAAGTTATCTGCACCATGATTTCCAACAGAGTTGTAGACACGACACTTCCGCAGTGCGTATAAAGGCCTCATTTGATTTTCGTTTCTCTCAGTTTGGAATTGGCCTCAGCTGGAAATCTATTCTCATATGCAAGCTAATTTTTGAAATGATGATCATATTGGAACTTCTTCCCCTTTGTTTTGAAGCAGAAACTCCGTGTTGGAACTACAAAAATGTTCCCAAAACATTTTGTCACTAAAATGCTCTGCTAAACTATAAATGCAACACACCTAAATTTTCCATGAGAAAGAGTCCTTGGATAGTTCCTGGAAACTGCAGACAGATAGCCCAACCATCAGCTAAGTCTCTGATATGGGCTACTTTGGGGTATAAACCAACCTTGTGTCTAGGCTCTGTCAGAATCATAGATATTGTTTTCCTTTGTGGCTTTTGCCTGCAGGGTTTAATCTAATAGATTAAGGCTAATAGGTCAAAATATGTAGCTAGAAGGAGAGCATGTATTTTACCAAGCTCAGTTATTCCAGTTGCCTGGCCACGTCCTCACTGCCCTGGTGAGTCACTTCATCAGGCTGTCCCTTGTTGAAGCTGCACTCCATGGCACTGCTGGCATCTGCCAGTTGTCCTGGGTAATCTGCACTGCAGTTTGCCTCAGGAGACCTCAAACATGACATCTTATTTCATGGGTCCTTGCAGCTTCCTGTGACCAAATTTTTTTGGCATTTGTCTTACCTTGACTTCTCTGCACCACTCATGTATTTTGACCCTGTCTTGTAGCTCTTGCCATTACTCACTCTTGCTATAGCAAAAGAACACATAATTTGCACCAGGGGTAAGACCTATGAGTTACCAACTTTCTGTGGCCAAGACACATCTGTTTCAGAACCTGGAGGCCTGCAGAGGGTTAGATATCTGGCTACAAACCTCTCAGGCTTGGCCCCTGTGAATGTTGACATCTCCGGTCAATGTTTCACAGTATGTCCCAAGGTTTCTGTGATACCTGCTTGTAGTCCTGCATAACTTCTTTTACTGAGGCAACCTACAGGCCCATGCCACAATCAGCTGACCTCCAGAGCACCCAGAGCCATACCCAGCGGCAAATGTGTGGGCAAAGATAATTCTTTGGATGGTGTGAAAGGAGAAGAAGGGAAGTCTGTTGGAGAAAAGTCCTTGCCTGAATCAGTAATCATAACACAAGAAGCACACATCAAATTATATTCCTTTCAGCCTTGACAATAACAAACCAGTATTGGTGTAACTGTTTTTAACATTAACAATTTAAAGTACTATTTTAACATTAATAACCCTGAGTCACTGCTAAGGAGGAGTACTTTCTGCATGGAAAGGAGGGGTATATTTTAATGGCATAGAACCATTAATTTAATGTATATGCATGGTATGCCTTGACTACTGGCACCCTGAAGTCTGGAGGTACAGTTTTTTACCAAGTCCACCTAAATTATCTTGGTTCCTCTACCAAGAGCACTGCCTCTACCAGCCAAAGATATAGTTCTTCATGTCCTTGCTGTCTGGGACAGCAGACTGTGTCCAGGCAGACACAGACAAAAGAACTCCCTAAAATGAATCCCTTCTCCCAACTACACTTACTTGTGTGTGTTCCCTCCCTAACGCTTGCCAGATTAGTGCAGGGCTGCTCCTGTGTAGCAGACATTTTCAGTGCTTGAACTACTTAACGCTCTCAGGATGGGGCACAATGGGGGACATGACTTAGGAGACAGCCCAAGCTAGGAAAAGGACATCAGTTAGATAAACAGATAGTGGGAAGGACACTGTCAACTCCTGGCCATTCAGACACAACTGGTTCCTAACAGAATCCCACAGGTTCCTCTTAGGATGGCAGAGGGCTATATCATTTTACGTTTCTGTGAAGACTATAGTCCAACAACACAAATCATGAAGATATAGAAAAGAATTTTTTTACTTTCTTCCTAGGGTGTCTATCCCTGTAATGGTGAACTTACAGAGAAGCAGTATAATGTCATTTGGGCTGGAGAAAGCAAAATTTGACCCTAGAAAAGGCCTACCTGCCTCTTTCAAGAAGAGCAGAACAGAATCACGTAAGGTCCAGCAGAGACTATGCAGTATGGACATGATCATTCTCAGGACATTTCTCCGTAAGTTTCCTACTGCCTGCTAGTAGAACCCTGGTGTAATCTGTGCAGAAGGCAAACATACAACTTCAGTGGCTCACTCAGGTACACACAAAACTGCACCATCCTATATTATGATGCCAGTAAGAAATTTGTTTATGACACGTAAATAAGAAAGCAATAGCTGGCTGTCTGCAAAGATTTTTCTATGAGCAAAATGCTCATCCATTTTCTGTGAGGAAGACAGAGGCACAATGCACTTTCCATGGCACAGTGCATGGGAAATAATGGTGTACGAAGCCGGGGGAGTAGCTGAAGTGAGTGCCAAAGGTACTCCTGAACAGCATTGGCTGGGAATTCAAACCGTAGCATGTAATCAAAAGGCTGTGACAAAAAAAGGATGTGTCAGCCACAGGAAGACTATGTTAGATAGGAAAGAGAAAGATCGCAGACCAGACACAATATCTGTGGGCTTCATATTCTCTGCATCATGTTAGGGAGAACCGGTGAGGTCTTCTCCAGAAACATTGTTTTTCATCAGAAACAGCAGAATAACCAAAACTGAAAATTGGAGTGGACTTACAGGATTTGTAGACGTGCCACATTGTACAAAAGCCTCCAATTTAATTGGCAGAAGAGGTTGATTTTACACTCAAATGAGCTTTCTGATCCGTGATTACTTTTTCAAAGAGTACTGTTTAATTGCATTTATGTAAAGAGGGAAAATTGTCCAGCAGGACAGATGGAAAGAAACTCATCACAACGTAAGTGAATGTACAATTCCTCCACCTGAAAGACTGAAGATTGAGGTCTAGACCCTTGTTTAAATCAAGTTGGGCAAAACCCTGAAACAATACATTCTTCCCTCCAGACACAGTAAGTGTACTGATTGAAAATACTGCTACAGATTGTCCCAGCAGACAAATATTTTTCCATTAAGCATTTCAAAAAAATATTGTTTCTTTCCATTGCAAACAGTAAAGATGTTTGAAAGTCTCGAAAGGACTTCTAGGATAGGAAAGTCAATTTCTGCCCAACTCAAAATGCTTGGTAGTCTTACTGATCTCAGCAGTATTAGGGATTCAAAGATCAAGGTCATATTCTTCATCTGTGAAATATTCACAAGCCTGGAAATACTAGGTCAGAGTGAACTGCAAATGGCTTAGAAATTGTCCTTAGTTCTTCCAAGTAGATGTGATCACATACTTGGTATTTCAGACACTTTTGATCATATTTACACTGCTTTATTTGGGTTCTCTGCAACTTACATTTTTCTCCACTTTTACTTTACTTCCATATTCTACAGTGTCATATTCTGAAAAACCAAGTTGTATCGTGAAAGGTTCTCGTGCTCCCAGGGAGCTGGAGTGTGTCTATATATGTGTGTGTGTAATTTTCCAATGAATAAAGTTAAACGAAGTGATTGCTTTATCCCTGGGGCTAGGCATGAATTATACCAGTTTTAGTGTTTTGCATAGATGTTGAGAAAAGGACTATCAATAGACCAAAAAATCAGTGGCCCTGACAGTGAATATATTTAGAATAAGAATCCTAAATATTTCAGTATTGTAACTCGTTACTCAGAGATCCACATCTCAACAGAATATAATCATTCAATTCTACTTACTACTGTTGGGTGATTTATAACTTCACCAAATATAAGAATTTGCTATAATTAGCTGCAGCTTCCTCACCCACCTTACCGTTTTCAGTTCTGTGCAGATACTCCAGTGAGCAAAGCTGTCACTGCCATCTAGTGTCCTCAGAGCAGGTTTCTGGAGATCATGCTGAGAAAAAAAGCATTTTTATGGTAGGATCAAATTCCTTCTCCAGTTTCTCATCTAGAAGAAAATCTCATGTAGCTCACCGTACTTCTTACAGTGTTTGTTGCCTTTCCAACATGCTAATGAATTTAGAGGACAGCTGTCTAGTTTTTCACTTTGGAAAGTTTAAATGATATTTGCTCTCTCCTTTCTCTCCTGGAATATATATTTCTGTCCTCTAAGTCCTGCTTGCTGAGGATCATGTAACCAGCACAGAAACTTGTCCTGAGGATCATCTGAGATTCCATTTCCTGCCTTACCCTTTCTCGTCTTCCAAATGATCATTCATAGCAGACATCAAAATGAATGTGAAAGGCATATTAATCAACAATAGCTCATGTACTCTTAGGCAGATTTGTTTAGTTCCACATAAGAACTAGAAACCTGGTAAAAAGTTATTAGTTCTGCTTATATTATGTTCTGGGACACAGCTGTCTCAGCCTTTCATGGCTCTTTCCTCACTCATGACATCTCAGGGAAGGCACTCATTTTGGTCTCTGTCTCAAAAAAAGGACTCATTTCTTTTCAATACTTGATAATCTGGAATGGTATCCCATATGGGCCCCCACGAGGCAGTTTTGCAATGTTGTTTTCAGGAGGTGGCAGTGGATCCTAGGGTTTTCCTTTCTGGCTGACGGCAGCGTCAGGGCTCCTCTGCCTCAGACCTCAGGCTTCCACTTCCGCAGCAGAGGCATTTTTGTTTCCCATCTTTTCTTAACAAAATGCCAGGAACTGACAGCCTGGTACTTTTCTCATCTGAGGTAGAAGTAACCACAGAGTAGCTCACATATGTCACTGGGGATACAGATACATGAGCTGGAGCTGTGCTTGAACTTGTGCCAATGGCTGCTTCCAGTCAGCCGAGTGGCAAACAGGAATCTGACTGTTTGGGGGCTGGAGAGCAGCTAGATATCATCATGCTTCCTATGCAGTACCTTTTTCCCCTGCCAATAACAGAAATCTGCATAGATATGAAAAATGTTCATTGATGTTTCCTTGCGTCTCTGTCCACCTTTACATTCCCTACTCTAGTGACGCTCAGGTCAGACCTTTGAAATTCAGAGCACTCAGACTCAACAAATAGCCCTTACAGAAGACTGTACTATTTTGACACAGTTTTCCACCAAGTCTTTATACTGAGAATAAGGAGACCTAGGGTTACGTGTCCAGACCCTTATTTCGCTGCAGAGTAACTAAGCTAAATTGCAGTCTAAGCATTATTATTTCAAGCACACTATGTCTGTTCAAAAATGATTTTTATATGTAATGAACCAATTTCTGTTTATTATGCATAAAGAACTTCACTGACTTTTTCCCTAACAGTTTTATCAACGTCATATTGTGTAATAGAATGCTACTTTTAGTCCACTTTAAGTTTTTCCATTTGTAAAGGGTTTCCTTGCATTTCTTTTAAGTGTGTTAAGGTCTTTTCACAGTTTTACAGACAGAAGAAAAACTAAATCTGTTAGGTTACCTTGACTCACCATCTATGTTGTGTAAATTACAGAATTAAGCTGACCTAATCCATTGGTGGATAAGCCTGGTAATTTATGCCTGTTTGAAGCTATTTAGTGTTGATGGGCTTTGCTTGGCAGGCCTGGCTGATTGATTGAGTTAGTGGTTCATTTTGAGGAGGCGGAAGAGGACAGCATGATTTCATTAGCTGTTAGTATTTAACATTAAAATTAATGTGGAACTGCATTTCACAGTATTTCTTAATAATTTATCATACTTTCTGTAATGATAGAGGCTAATTCCAACTTAGTTCTCATTCTGCAGATTCGAGGGTTCCTTTCTTTTCCCTCTTTTTCTGTCTTACTTTCCTCCTCTCTTCTCTATAAAATTCATTTTCTCAGAGGGAAAAAAAAGCAGAACAGACTTTTAAATAGAGGTGACAAATTTAATTCATACGCTGCACAAGTTCTGGTTCCTGATTCTTCAGTTTTTGTCCAATCTCTCTCTCTCTTACCTTTATGACAGACAGCATAAGATTTTAATTTAAGCAATTGCACAATATCATTTTATTTCTCCAGTTTATTTTTTTGTAACTGAATAATAATCATAGTCCCACATTGATGGAAAAAAAACCCCCAAACCAACAAAAAAAAAAATCCCAAACCAAAAAACTTGCACAGTATTGAAATAATTGATATAGATATCAGAAGAGTGATCAACATGAAAAAAACATATTCTTTTTGATATTTTAATTCAGATGTTCAGGTTCTCTGCTGGCACAGCTAGACATAACTCCATAAATGTCATTTGAACTACTTGAACCACTTGAACGCCAGCTGAAAATATGAAAACAAGTGTTATCAGAAGTAGCTTCATGCAAGGTTTCAACCTGTGTGAT
>WEIS01092709.1:1400-11631 GCA_013389965.1 Todus mexicanus
ATCCCCTGGGCCTGAGGTGGGTGCTGGGTGTCCTGGTTGAAGGTCCACTGAACGAGGAGGTAGGAGCTGTTTCCTCACTGTCAATCCTCCCACAAATTTCCTTGCTCCTCCATATAAATCATGAGGTCGCCACCCCTAGGGGGTTGGTGCAGGTTTAAGATGCCCAGACCCCTCCCTTGGGTCTGAGGTGGCTGCAGGTCCACCAAAGGAGGAGGTAGGATTTGTTTCTTCGCTGTCTGTCCCCCAGAATTTCCTTGGCGCTCCACAGAAATCGGGAGCTTCCAGCACCGGGGGGATTGGTGCAGGTTTAGGGTGCCCAGACCCATCCACCAAGGCTCCATCAGTTCCAATGGGAACGTGTCCCCTTCAGCCTTCTAGATGGCACAACTGGAAGGAACGAAACTTTGACCACTTGCCGCCTCTGTGGAATAGAAGGGTCGCGGCATAAAGAGACACCTCTCCAACTGTCGTCCCTCATCGCTGCCATGCCCATCATTTCATAGAATCATGGAGCGTGCCAAGTTAGAAGGGACCCGTAAGGACCCTGGAGTGCAGCTCCCTGCTCCTCGCTGGGCTGCGGGATTTCGTCAGTCCTTGAATTTGCACGGGGCTCTGTGGCGTAGTCGGTGTGGGCTGGGGTTGGGAGAAAGTGCTGCTTTTGTACCGCTCTGAATTGTAGTGACGCATCTCTCTCTACGCAGCCAAAGAGAAGGTCGGCTAGACTATCCGCTGTGAGTAGCTTCATTTGCTCTTCAATTACTACATCCCGCGGCACGCTGAGTTCTAGGGGAAGTTCTAGGGGAACTATTTGGAGTTTCTTTCAGCGCTACCGTCGAAGGCACAGTTAGAGCATTGCAATATTGAACAGTAAAATTCCTGTTCTGTTTCCAGTCTTGGAGTCCCCACACACGACAGGCCGGCTTTCAGATATGACATTGTGTTTAGGCAGCGTTCCATCTGGTTGCACGAGGATCCAGAGTCGGGGAATATTGATTTCAAGATGCAGTTGTTCTCTCTAGGCTCTTCTCCATGCCCATACCTGCTCGTGGCTCTGTAAATGACCCGCTCTCTACTCATACTTGTAATCTGTGTGTTGATGTTGAGGGTGGACTGAGAGCTAGAGGGTGTAAATCTGTGTCAGAGCCTGAAACAGGCTCTTGGGATCCTTTCCTGCAGACGCTTTAAAGTCTCCAGCCCCTTTTTCAGGCCGCCTGGGAAATGCCAAGGGAGTTACGGTTGCAACTTTAAAAAGTAAGTGCTTAATTTTCGTGAAAGCTGAACATAGAGTCACAGCCAGATGTTAACAGCTTTTGTTTTGGACCCGCAGCAGATAGTAACACCCAGGCATAGCCACAATCCACTTACCAGTGGTGTCAGCATCTGTAGCACAACCACGAGGCTTTGGATAACGAACCTGCTGCTCCATCTCTGACATTTACCCCCTTGCGCTTCAGAAGGAAGCAGACAGTAAAGTAGTTTTTGTTTGAAGAGTTTTCAGGAGTCGGGGATGCTTCGCTAAAACATTTTCAGTATTTGGCTGTTTCTTGACTCTGTTTCTCGTGTGTGTTTTGTACAGAAACCTGCTCCGCCCAAACCGGAGCCGAAGCCCAAAAAGGCAGCACCTAAGGTAAGTGCTGGAGATCTCTTGAACTTACGACTTCTCTTTCCCACAATGTTTATAGCGGCAGAAACCCCACCCACACCCAACCTTTTCGGGGTTTTCTTCCTTGGCTTCCAAGGTTTAGGATTGAATTAGGTAGGTTAAAAGACCACGGAAGGTTTCAAGGTAATTTTATCTCCTTCCTAGCAAAGGAACGTGGTGAAGAGATTTTTTTCGATGGGTTCTGGTGAGACTTCCCTGGCTGCCTTGCCACGCTGCTCTGAAGTTTCATAGAAATGCTTTGTTGGGAAAACGATGCTTTGAATAGAGATCAGAGACTCAATTAGAGGCGGCGTTGAGAATCCTGCTTTTAATTACAGCTTCTTGCTGTGTTTTCATTCTTTTCGGTTAGTTACCGGTTTATCAGCTTCTAATCACTGGGGATAAAGTTCTGCATACTGGATATTTTCGGAAGCGTCCAAAATATTGGCGTATCTGACAGGATAGCTAAAAAAGAAACTATTCAAAGCTCCTTTTTGCTTTGGAGCAACAGTTTGAAGTGTCAAAGGAGGCACTTCTGCAGCCCGTGTGTCGTATTTCTTTATCTACCCGCTCCGTGTCACAGACTTCTTCAGCAGTCACTGTTTGCAGTGATTTTTTTTGTTAGATCTATCTGGAAATACTCAGATTGCCTAAGGATTCTGCAGCGGGGAACAAAAAAAAGCCCAGCAAAAACCCTTTAGTTTTCTTTTAGCCTGTTCCCATTATACATGTTCGGTTGTGGCCGTGTGGGCAAAGTGCAGGAGCGAGAGAGATGAGTTGGCTGCAGCGGGGGATGACGGGCTGCGAACCAGGAGCTCCTCTCGGTACCTGTAGAAGGCCTGGGGATTTAAAACCTGTTCTACCTCCAAATCCTGCTGTATGGAGCAGCAGAGATGGCCTGAGAAATGGACAGGGAGGAGAACCCCGCTTTTTGGTTTGGGGACCCCGCATCTCAGCTCTGTAATCCCAGTTTTTCACATCTGCATCTTAGTCCTGCCTCTGGATTTCTAGATCCCGTTCCAGGATGCCCAAGTGGCTCTGGCGTCTGGAATCGCTGGGCTCAGCCTCGGCTGATGACCCTCGCAGAGGTCACAGCCCTTCTATACAATGCACGTTGTTGATACTCTCTTTTTTCTTTTTCCAAGTTTGCTTTTTGATTTTTATGGCAACAAAGTCTTGGTGCTCTTGTACCTTAGAAGGTGCTGGTTTGAAGCCAGGATACTCGAGCTGCGTTTCTTGGCCCTCCAGAGCTCCTAATACTGGATGAATACACGTGCAAAGCGGGATGTAGTAAGAATTGAGCGGGCAGCTCCAGTTCACGTTTCCCCCAAACGCTTAACTTCACAATCTGTGGGTTCTTTGAATGGGTTTTTTGTGTTTGACAGAGCGGATTTCACCTTTTAAACTTCACCAGCCTGAAAAACGTAGAGCTGGGAAGAAAAGTTTTACGGCTTTATAAAACAGCGAATCGATCTGTATAGAAAAGCTACTCAGGAAAATGAATCCAATGGTATTAGCTCAGAACTAGCTGAGAGGGCGGAACAAGCTTGGGAATTGAAAAATAACGTTGTGTCCTCGGGTATTTTTTTTCCTGGACTCACTCGGTTATGGAAGGGGGCTCTTGAAAGTTGGAGTTGGACTGTTCAGCCAGTGGAGGGGGAAAAGAGTGAGTGGAGGCACAGACTTCTCTTCCCTCTCAGGAAGAGAGGCTTCGTATCGCTGATAAATCAGACCCTGGAGAGTAAGGGGGACCTGTAGTCAAGATTCCCAGGTGGGCTGAAATCCCTCAGCAAGGTCGGAGTGGGGGGTTAGAGAGGAAAGAGACCCTCGCCCACCTGAGTGCCACTGAAATCCTTCCCACTAGGGCAGATTTTGGTGAATTTTTAACCACCAGTAGCACTGAAGAATCAAGTGGCTCTGCCCCCTGCGCTCTGTGCTTGAGTTTACCCTCAGCAAGCAGCTCGTTTGTAGTGGGAGTTCATTTTGTACGCTGAGAAGTGAGGTGTTGAAACAAGGAAACACTTAATCGGGGATCAAATAAGGTCCACATATTTTGTAACTTCTACTCACTGAGGCGAGTCCATCTTCTGAGTAAACACCTGTATATTCAGTAATTTGCTGTTCATCTTCACCTACCCGTGCGCAGTAATTTTGCAGGTATTTATGGTTGGAACCAGGTTAATCAAGCGAGTTACTTCTAGGCAGCAAGAGGTGGATCCTTGGGGGTGAAACTAATATTCTTTCGTGGTCGGGATCTGACCTTGGCACGTAGAAAACTTAACTACAGATGTTGTAGCATCAAGTTTTGTTTGGATTTAGTCCCGTCCGCATATAAGAAACCTCATTTAAATAATAACTGCAAAGTCCTGGCAGTTCCCGTTGAGCCCCCAGCTCGTCGATCGCACAAGCGGTTTGTTATGGTAAGGAATATTTCTGGCAGGGAAGGGGGAAGGTCCCTTTTGACTGCAGCTTTGTTACAGTTTTCTCAATAGGCATTAATCGCACATCTGAAGTATTCTGGTTATTTCCACTGGTCGTACATGTTCTTTTTGTTCCGTGGCAATGCCTTTCAGCAGCGCTGCAGAAATACAGGCCAGTTCGACATTTTTCAGCTAATTTAATTGAATGCCTATTTAAAACAGGAATTCTTTTAACCCCAGGCATGGCTG
Source organism: Todus mexicanus (assembly GCA_013389965.1). NCBI lineage: Eukaryota > Metazoa > Chordata > Aves > Coraciiformes > Todidae > Todus > Todus mexicanus. The sequence continues at coordinate 5,712 of WEIS01092709.1, forward strand.
CTTTTATATTACTCGCTTCCCAGTAGCAGGGCGGAACAGAAGGAAAGCGCTTCTTGGAAACTTCCATCTCCTCTTTGTGCGGGAGCAGGTTGTGTGGATGGGTTTGGAGCAGAGAAGGTGCACACACAGACGTACGAGGTGGAAATTAGCGCTTGACCATAGAATCAGAGAATCAGAGAATAATTAAGGCTGGAAAAGACCTCTTGGATCATCGAGTCCAGCCGATGACCTACCACCACCACTCAGCTAAACCCTGCCACTAAGTGTGGCATCCAGTCTGGCCTTAAACACCTCCAGGGACGGTGACTCCACCACCTCCCTGGGCAGCCCATTCCAGGGTTTAATAACCCCTTCTGTGAGGAAGAGCTTCCGAATATCCAACCTAAACCTCCCCTGGTGCAGCTTCAGGCTGTGCCCTCTCATCCTGTCACAAATTGCCTGAGAGAAGAGCCCACCCCCCTCCTGCCTACACCTTCCCTTCAGGTAGTAGACCATCTCCCGGTCTGTTCTCTTCACAGAAAGAAAAGGCAGCAAATGATAAAAAGGAGGACAAAAAGGCAGCAACAAAAGGGAAGAAAGGAGCCAAAGGCAAAGAAGAAACTAAACAAGAGGATGCTAAAGAAGAAAACCACTCTGAAAACGGAGATACCAAAACTAACGAGGTACTTTAGCTCCGGTAAACACGGGGAGGAACGCAGAGGTGTTGGTCGCGCTGGGCCTCCGTGTCAGGAGGTGGCGTGTCTGGCTGCCCTCCCCTAAAGACAGAGCAGCCACGTGCGGTATCTGGCCGGGGCGAGCCCGAAAGGACGGCCGTACCCTTCAGCTGTGTGACAGAGCCCTGCCACAGGCGGGCTGCGCTGTCCCTGCGGCCGCTGCAGCGATGCCGAGTCTTTGGGGAACGGCAGAGCGCATTAGGATGGCTCTGCGGCCCCGTGCTGCCTGCGCAGATCCTCTCCGGACTGCTGGAGCACCTCTTCTGCTCAGCACGGGTCAGTGCGGGGCCAGAATTGTGGTTTGAAGTTTTTCACAATTCTTTAAAACAATTCCTCACCTCAGAACGATTCAGCAAGAGATCTGCAAAATAAACCTGGTCCTGGCTCTTGCTCCGCGAGCCTCTTCCTCACAGGTTCTTACTGTCTCAGCTCCTCACCTAAGAGCTGCCACTTGGAAGGAGCAGCCCCAAGCTCCAGCCAGCTCCCGGCAGCCTTTTCCCAGCAGGTCTCTTGCTGGTGGCAGCAGCGCGGCGTTTGCTGCGGGCTCCCTTTGCCCTGCAGGCACAGACCAGCCTGGGGGGTTCTCTCTTGCTTTTGGCTGGCAGTCAGCTCTCCTCTCGCGCTGAGTGGCGTTATCCAGCTAACGGGTCCTTGATTCTTGCCATTTTCCAAACTAGTTCAGGAGCTTCTCTGCTAAAAATTGATGCAGGGCTGATGTACTCCAGAGGCTTTTTTGATGGGGCTTTGCAGTTTCGATGTGTTGGCTTAAAAAGTACCAGCAGAGATTTTCAGAGGGGCGATTTCCTGAGTTTAGGCGCCAGAGTGTCACAATTTTCAGTGTGATTCTCACACTCCCCATGACTTAGGGAGCTGAGGACTTGAGCTTGCCCTAGTGCATGATTGATCCTCGCCTAAAACGCGTTCTAAACTTTGGACGCACTTAAAATTCCCACGTGAGCTCCGAGCAGCGAATACGTTGAACGTTTCGAATCGCCAGCCGACGCGTCGCTGCGTCGCTGGCTCCTGTAGTAGCTTTGCCTTCTTGTCCTGTCTACCCAAAACATCGTCCGTGGCCGCGCTGACAAACGAGTCTCTCTCTGATGCTCGTTGGAATGGAATCCCATCAGCGTTACGAATCATCTTTCCCTTCTTCCCCAACCTTTTTGTAGGCACCAGCTGCTGAAGCGTCCGATGATAAGGAAGCCAAGTCCGAGTAACGTCAGCCCTGCCCTAGATCTCCATCATTTGGTATCCGTACCTCCATGCTGTATTGTTAACAGAGAGGAATATTTTTATCAACTATTTTATAAATGCAGGTTTTTTTAGCATGAATTTAATTATGGAACATCTTCATCTCGGTTACTTGGGAATTCAATCCCTAACAAAACAAAACGACAACAAACAAACAAACAAACGAATCATTGTTTTTCAATTTTGTGATTGTAATAGTTTGTATGGTACATGGAAAGAATAAGTGGTGGTAGCTTTTGACTTCTGTCAGTGTGTCCCTTTTTGTGTAAGTCATGCTTACAGACTTCAGATTTTCATTTGTTTCTTTTGGTTTTGTTTTGGGTTTTTTTTTTTCCCCCCCCCTCGTATGTGTTGTATGGTTTCTTAAAGTGGGGAGGTCTCAAAACCAGATAACCGTGTTCAACATTCCAGTGGTTCTGTGGGTTGCTTTTATAAAGAAGGTGAGCTATTTTCATGAGAAAAAAAAAAAACAAAAACCCTTAAGAGTTGGAAATCTGTTGTTTCCCAAATGTAATTTTATTTTGTCAGTTTTGAAAAAAAAAAGAGAAAAAAAAAAAGAATAATAATAATAATAAATAAATAAAAGTGTAATCCTGTTTTTAACTGAAATACAAACGTTTCTTTTCAAAGGGCAGGTTGGTTGTATGTACCCACTGTTAGGAATTTTGCTGGATTTATCTTAATAAAAAAGACTCCTCAAAAGCTGATTGTGGTTTGTTGCTTGTGCTGCCGGAAAGGTCCCGAGCTCCAGGAGGGCGGCAGGAGCACTGGGCTCGGAGAACCTGCGTGGCCACAGCACCGTCACAGCTCCCAGCCTCTGCCTTCTTCAGCTGGGTCAACAAAAACCAGTCCGGGGGCCGGCAGCCGGCGTGGGGCTGGATGGTTGCGGAGGAATCGTGCCGGCTCCCAGAGCTGCGAGAGCTGCAGCCGGCACGGCCAGGGGAGGGCCGGCTGTAGGAACTTGTTCAGCACCCAAAGGTGGGACACTCGGTGGGGTCTGATCCACCTTTAGCATTAGAGGTGTTCTAAAGCCAGGTTTTCGCTTGCACGTCTCTGAACTGATGGTTCTGGGGGGATTCTTCCCTCTTAGAAATACTGCGAGAGCTGGGCCTGCTGTGGTTGCCTCAAACCCTTTGGAGTATAAACCAGCTTTCTGTTGGGGAGGGATGCTGGGAGCCCTGGTTAAGTGCTTACTCCCATAACTCGTTTAGAAGTCTCAAACTGAGGGAGAGTAGATTTAGAGTGGCTGTTAGGAACAGGTTCTTTACCATGCGGGTGGTGGAACACTGGAACAGGTTGCCCAGGGAGGTGGTTGAGGCTCCATCCCCGGAGATACTCAAGGTGAGGCTCGGGGAGGCTCTGAGCAACCTGCTCTAGTTGCGATGGCCCTGCTCCCTGCAGGGGGTTGCACTGGATGAGCTTTAAAGGTCCCTTCCCACCCAAACTATCCTTCGGTTCTATGATTCTGTGAACACGGATCACTCGCAGAATGTTTGGCTTTTCCTAGCGCCTTCTGCTAACGCAAGCTTCGCGATTCTGGAAAGCAGTCTGGGCCAGGTGGTAGTTATTGGGGGGTTAGCCGTGGTTTTACCCGACCTTCCTGTTGCTACAGCTCCTCTGCAACTCCTTCAAGGACACTTCAGATCCTCCTCTTAAAGCCTCCTTTCCTACAAACTCTCCTCCCATGGAGGACCAAATACATGATATATTTAATAAGAAGAAAAATGTCTGCAATGCAGAAACCTTATCTGCTGCAGTAAACTGTTGCGCGGCCCAGAAATGTGAAGTTCTGAGAGCTCGTGTATTTTCTCTCACACCCAAAACCCAGCTCAGCATCTCGGGGCATCGTGCCTGGAATTAACCGTGCGTTCCAGGACCAGTGCTCCGGGGCGCTGCCTGTTAGATGGTGTTTAATGTGGATTTAATTTCCAAGGCCTGAAGCCCGGAGGGGGGATTTCAGGTGCTGCTGCTCCACCTTTCATTGAAAGCAGCAGGGTGAACGGAGCGAGATCAAACTCAGCAGAGAAGGGGAGAGATGCAGGATGTTCCCTCAACATGTCCTGGCCATCTTTTTGTGGGCTTTTGCCATGATCACGATCGGGACGGGATCCCAGAGCGGCTGGGCCAAGCTGCACCCGTGCAGTTGATATTTTTGCCTCCTAGGCTTGTTTCTGGTGGGATCTGCGGGTTATCTGAAAAGAGAAGGGTCGCTTAGTGAAACCGGGGAGGTTCTGAATGTCCCAGATGGAAGAGGATCCAATGGTTGCTGAAATAATCATCCCGACACTTTTACATGTAGAAATTATTGACAGGGTTGAGCCTGCTTTTGAGTAGTAAAAGATCACAAAAAGCTCAGCAGCGTTTGGACGCAGGGTACAAGCGGGTTTAGGGTGGGACTGGATGGTGCTCGAAGTCAAGAAATACCCCTGGGCCTGTACTTGCTGCGGGGAGCAAATGCAGAGTGGTGTGAAACGCTTCGTACCTGCACATTCCCCCCGCCCCAGCAGCTTCTCTAAAGGGGCTGAAAATAATAACTGGGGTTCCGCGAGGAAGGTGAGCTCCTTCTCTGAATCTTGCCACCACCAAACCCTCCAGTCGCTGAAGGTTTCAAGCACTGTTCTTTAAAAAACATCAGCCATTATGAATATGGTTGATATTTCCCTCTGAGCAAAGGGCTCATCGACATGCCGAGGTGTAATCAGCCCGTCACGTGCTAACTGAGGTCATTCGGTGCATCAAGGCACGTGGCTCCGTTTTCTTACGGCTGTCGTCGTACGGAAATGCACTTGATGAGTGTTTGGGTTTGGTTATTTCTTCCCCTTCCAGTGCCAGGGCGAGAGTTGTTTCTTAATTCTAGAACTGTTGTTCTAATCCCATTCCTGCTTCAAATAAGCACAAGAAAATCACTTAAGAACTTTTCAGGCAAACCTCCTTGCTCAAACTCAGAACTCGCCTGAGCAGGGGGGTACCGAGTGAGTTGCACAACTAACTGGTGGCCGTCCATCTGCCGAGCCCTCCTTGTCTCTGGGTCCTGATGCCTGGACGCGGAATCAAAGCCCAGCTCCACGACAGCTCTCACGCGCTGCTCGGTTTATGCTTGTCTGAAAAGTGGAGGTTTCGAAGGGACGTAGATGATGGTTGTGAAAGAGCCATAGAATTGCCAGGCAGGGAAAATCATTGCTGATCGTAACACCTACAGAATCCCAGCAAGGTGGGGTTGGCAGGGCCCTCAGGAGCTGCTCTGGTGCCACCCCCCAGCTCCAGCAGGGTCCCCCCGAGCAGGGGGCCCAGCATCGCAGTGTCAAGGTGCACTTGGAAATCTCTGCACACAAGGAGACTCCACAACCTCTCTGGGCAGCCTGGGCCAGGCTCCAACACCCTCCCCCCAAACAAGTTGCTCCTCCTGCTCAGCTGGAACCTCCTGCCTTCCAGTTGGTGCCCGCTGCCCCTTGGCCTGGCGCTGGGCACCCCTGAGCAGAGTCTGGCCCCAGCCTCTTGCCCCGTAGACAGTGACAATGACCCAGTTTTAGTGCACCATTGGAGGGATCGTGTCAACGCTTCAGACCCATCTCACTGCTCGGGGGGCTCATCATCATGATTTTATTTAGTAGCAACCACTGGACAAAGCAAAAGCTCTTCACTAGGGTTTTTGTTTTCCCACTGTCCTGGCACGTGAGGTTTGAAACAAGAGGAAGCGCCTCTAGCCTTGTTTCTGGTGCCCACCATCAGCTGGAGCTGCACAGGGCGAGGAACGGGAGAGGAAAAGCGTGGCTGCCATCAGCACACAGAGAATGAAATCATGGGGAGATCCTTGGGATTTGATAAAAAGAGGTAAATGGGGGAAGGAAAAAGAAACCAACCAACCCTTTTGACCCACACCCTACATCCACCTTCGCCCCTTTGCCTGATGCGACCGCACACAAAAGCTGGTGGGGAGGATCTCAGAGGGATGGACG
>WEIS01092712.1:0-36429 GCA_013389965.1 Todus mexicanus
GTCTCTGCCAACCAAAATGACTCCCTGACCAGAGGAATGAAAGGCAAGACAGACGTTTTTGAGTAAACTCTCACGGCCCTCTGCAGAACAGCAGGGATACACAGATCTAATCAACTTAAAGGCATCACAACTGCTAAAATAACCAGCTGGTTAAGACCCAACCTGGTGACTCCCAAAGCCTAAAGAAAAGTAGACCTTGGACTGCCAGGTACAGCAAATACTGTGTTTGACATCTCTGCTAGGAAAAATAGCCCTCCCCACACACAGATTTTGAAGGCCCAGGCACCTGGAATCTGACAGACACAGAGTTAGAGAAAGGAGTGTACAAAGGATGTAAAGTAACTGAAGGAGACCATCTGGCTAGAGCTAAGTCCACACAGCGTTCTGACGCACCACGTATCAGGCCCCCAGCAACTGCGGGAAAGCTGCATAAAACAAGGACAAGTTGTTAAGTTTGCCCTTTTCAAAGCAGCCAACACAGAGTTTTTCTCAAGAAAACAACAGGATGAGCCTCTTCTCCATAAAGGAAAGGCCGACCTGCTGGGTAGCTTGCATCTGATAGATTTTAAACGACAAGGGCAGCAAGATCAAGCGAATACTGGAATACTGACCTTAGCTGGACCTGTACTGTGAAGTCACATTTGGTCCCAGAAATATCCCTAGGAACAACAGAACACAGGTTAAAATACAGTGTTTACACAATAGGTTCATCAGTATTTCCTCAGAGTTTGCTGTTAGCTCAACGTGTATTTTCTGGTATATATAGTGAGTGTGTAACACACTCTCCTCTTCCTGGTCTGTCAAACCACCACTCCCAAGACACACTTTTTGTTTTTCAAGGTAGATCAATCAATTCCATTCCCGTCTGACCTCTACCATTTCCTTTTTTTTCATATACTACGAAGAAAATTCCGATGGGTCACTCTGAAGCACCATCTTTCTAGGGAATAAACACAGAACTCGACAAAGGATCTGAGCGATGTCGAGAAAGGGCTGCAGGAAGGAGCGTTACAGATTTTTACAGGGCTTCATACAAGAGAAACGCGCCCAATGTTCACTGGACTGTGGTGGTATTTAATTCGCTTTTCCTCACCCTCCTCTTCTCCATCAGCTTACATACAAAGGAGAAAAGAAGTCCCCAGAAGAGTATTCTCTGAGGCGCTACACACACCCCTTGGTCCTTCAAGATCACACTTCAGAATGCAAGACAGGGTGAGCTGGGTCCCTCTTTTCACTTATTTTTATTTCAATACTGTATTAGTGATCAAACTCACTCACATCGAACTGCTGATTTGTTGCACTTGTTGTGGCGTCAGTGCAAATGCAAAGCAGGTTTCTCGAAATCGCTGACTATTATCTGACGCTAGAAGAAAACGAGAGATCATCACTTTAAAAACAGCAAATCGAGAATAATTAACAGAACAATCTCCTTTCATTAATGGCTCTACATATAGATACACAGATTTTTATAGCGAGCCCAACAGCGCAACACGCATCTGTTTCTGTAAACAATTTTAGAGCCAGCAAGAAAGTTGCCATTGAAACTCTCCGGTAAATAAAAATACAATAAACAGTCTATAAAGCATACATTGGAAGAAGTGATAGAGATAATGGCAAAGCTGAGACCAATCAGCTTAAGACTATCAATCGGTCACGGCAACTTCAGACTAAGTGTGATTTGATATTAAATAAAAAAATAATTCTTGGGAATTCTCATCAAACACTTCATTTCCTTTAATAGACAAGATCATGGATTGGCCTGGAAAATAAACAGTGTGACGGAGCAGCACAACACGTGCAAAGTCTCACCCTCCAGTAAGATCTTTTAGAGAGTTAAATGCATCAAAATAAATAACAAGGGAACAGCTCTTGAGATACGTTAAGTATAGAATGAGGTTGTGAAGTCCTTCCGCTCTGGGCCATTGAGCTCTACAATAAAACAAATGCTACAAGGGAATTAATGCACCTGCTGAAAACCAGAGTCATGGAGATGTGGTGCTGAGGGACACGGGGCAGTGGGGCCCTGGCAGGGCTGGGGGAACGGGCGGACTTGATGATCTGTGAGGTCTCTTCCAACAAGAGATTCCACTTGAATCTGAGCAGGAACTTGTTTGCAGTGAGGGTGCCAGAGCCTGGCCCAGGCTGCCCAGGGGGGTTGTGGAGTCTCCTTCTCTGGAGACATTTCAAACCCGCCTGGACGAGTTCCTGTGGGACTAGATCTAGGTGATCCTGCTCCAGTGAGCGGACTGGACTAGACGAGCTTTCGAGGTCCCTTCCAATCCCCAACATTCTGTGATTCTGTGATAGTTGGAAGGAGCTTGCGATGCAATTTCATAAGCCTTATTCACAGCCTTATGAAACTATTAATTATATTGTGCCTTAAACCCTCGATAAATTTCCCATTTTCTGCTTTACTATAACCCACTTCCTGACTCACCCTTGAGTGACAGATGAGTGAATACTTGAGGGCGATACTTCAGTTGTTTTGTTCCAAACAGCATGTGGTAGGTTGGAACCGACAATAGGATAGACATTGACGTAGTATAAATATTAACAGCAGCAATCTCACAAAATTCTGTTTCTCTCTCTCTCGTGTGATGACGCTGCAAGATCTGCCCATTTTATCACGTTAGAGCAACAACTGTACACGGTTCTTCATCAGAAGGGCAAAAAAATAGGGAACAAACACCAAACAGCAACTGCTGTGAAATCCTAACAACAGTAAAGCCTTTTAAAAGTTACTTATATAACATTTTATGGGGTTATTTCCTTTTTTTCCCACTAATAATTTCTCCTGTAAAGTCCAAAAGCATCACCTGGGTGAAGGTGTGGTCTCAAGTTAATGCGTAGATAGATATTCACGCCTATAGTACCCAGCACCTATTATTATTTTAATACATTTTTAATCATATTTCTACAGATGAGAAACGCGGGGTTTCAGGCGACAGCAGCCGCGGTATCGCAGCCTAAGAATGCGCAGGAAATATTCACACAATGTAGACAATTAACAGTGCAAACCTGTTAGGATATTTGGGTTTCAATAGCATTGTGCACCTATTTTTAGCTATAAATGGAACGATCAGAATTATGGACCGTATAGAACAGAATTAGTAACATTAACACACCGCAGCCCAGAGAACGGAATGAATACAAGTTATTATTTCATATTTTGACATAGTTCAATGTGGCCTTAGACTCTTGGGTTGATTTTCCTCTGGTGTATTTAGCGGTTTCCTCTAGAAATCGGCAGCTGTGGCTTTGTTAGAAAAGTTCTGGAAGGTCTCAGCAAACTTTTACCGTGAACTCCAGCACCTCTAATTAAAGGACAAGACTGCTGAACATCTAATTTCATTTTAAACTTAATTATCCAAAGAACTTCAGCAGCAGTTACCAAAAGAAAACATCTAACCCCGAATTTCCCAAGTTAGCTTTTTCCCTTTCACCTGCTCATCCTTTTTTGCTTGCTTGGGTTTTGCACTCGCCTCAATTCCTACTAATTCGCCTCAATTCCTACTAACTCGCCTAATAAGCCCAAGCCAATAGCTCAGTGGTCCTCAGCGATCAGAGCCACCCTCCGTCCCACGCTGCTCGATGTTTTCTTCGCCGTAAACCATTATTAATATGTTTTTTTCAGTGTTTTCAGTACGTTGCTTTTGTGTACAAGCAGCAATCAGCGTGATTACCATGGGAGCGGGGCCAAATTGCAAAGAAGGAAGAAACGAGTCGTTAATTAGGCAAAGATGATCCAAAAGCCCATCAAAAGATTTCCAAAGTCTTGACAGATTGAGCAGTACAGAGGAAGACACACAAGATGCTACATTGAACTAGGAAAGAGTTATGGTCAAGCTCCTCAACTAGTCCTAGTACTCAGCTCTGCCCCTTGGATGTGTCACTACCGACAGGAAAAAGAGCAAATTTCATTTTCAGGAAAATATTGGGCTGCTGCATACGAAAGCCCAGCCACGTTTCACAAGGGCTGTGGTGGTTTAAAGCATTAAAACTGGGATTTTCCAGCTTTTGGTTAAGAACCAGGAATTGCTGCTCTAACACCATCACACTGGGACAGCCCCTCACCAGCTCCTCATGCAGAATGGCATTCGCAGCCCAGCCAGGGAGACGCAGGCACAGGGCAAAAGGTTCCCTCTGGCTGCAAACCACGGCAAGTGAATTCAAGCAGAAGGCAGTTCAATAGTGGGGTTGTTCAGCCTGGAGAAGAGAAGGCTCCGCGCAGACCTTCTGGGGGCCTTGCAGGGCTTCAAGGGGTCTGGCAGAAAGATGGGGACAGACTTTGGAGCAGGGCTTGTGGGGACAGGACAAGGGGGATGGGGTGGAACTGCCAGAGGGAGATTGAGAGTGGAGAGAAGGGAGAACTTGTTGGTGCTGAGGGTGGGGAGAGCCTGGCCCAGGTTGCCCCGAGAGGTGGTGGCTGCCCCATCCCTGTCCCCATTGCAGGGGAGGTTGTTGGGGGCTCTGAGCAACCTGCTCTGGTTGCAGAGGGCCCTGCTCCCTGCAAGGGCAGTGGACTCAATGAGTTTTTAAAGTCCCTTCCCACCCAAACCAGTCTGGGATTCTATGCAATAAGGGAAGGAAAAGTCAACAGCTTCCCAAGGCCTCTGTTTACCACACCAAAAAAACCCCAACAACCCTGCCTGGGGATTTTGCTGCCTCACGCGCTTTGCAAACCAAGGCTGAGGGGGGGAACGGGGACACGGAAGGGGCAGGTTAGGGATGAGGACCCTGCCTGCGCGTCTGAGGCTTGCGTAGGAAGAAGCCAGAATGCAGCAAAGAAAACCAAAAGCCTCCTCTGGAAGGGAGATGAGAAATGTTTTCTCTTTGTGGTTTTCTCTAATCTTCTCCCATACGTTTTCACGCCATCTTTTTATACCCGCGTCTATTCTTCCTAGATCTCCTTACCCTGCAAACGATGCATGAAATCTTCAAGAAAACACATTAACCAGAGCTAATTTAGCAGCTTTCCTATGAAATACTAAGCTTCCATGCTTATCTAGGACTATACAAACTCCTCTGTTTCCACCGAGTTCAGATTCCTCAAGGAAGAGCCCTCGGAAATGCGGAATTTAAAGAGCGTCAGAAAGCGAACAGATTCCTGTTAGATCCTCTGGCGTATTTGCTGTTGTTTAAAACACCAAACGGACGCCGGCGAGCCAAGCACATCATTCACTTTTAAAGTCCCGGAGAACGATTAAAAGCAGAAATACGCAAATCTATCGTTTCCTACAAGAAAATCATTTTGATAGCCAGAAACATATAACCATGCCCTGCAAACAACTGCTATTATTCGACAAAAGAAAGGCAAAAATAGATCTTCAATTGCAACAGCGAGTGGGTTAAAATAGAATTTATAATCTAATAAAGCTGGAATCTAGCCAGGACGAGAGAGTTCATATGAACATGCTGAAGGAAGTTGCCAGGAATGGGTTTTTGGGGTTGAGTTTTGGGGTTTTCTTTTCGTGACTATGAATTATTAAATTTTATAACCTTTTCTTTAGCACTCTCTGAATGCTAGAGCTTGGGGAATTAGTCGAGAGCGGTTTATAGGCCACGTCTCTTTTGCAATCGCAGAAAAGAGGTGCAATGCGCGAATCTCCCATGACTTCTTTATAAATTTCCATGTAAAGAACAAAGGCACTGTAATTAAAAATGAAGAAAAAAAACCCCAGTAAAAATAAATACCATGAATCACAAGCATCGCTCTACTTTGCCGCTCAAAAAATTTCCTGAATAATTGAGAAATCTGAAAGGGCAGGTTTTGGAAGTACAATCAAATCTTTTCCAGCAGACTTATGTAATTAAATGAGTGTCAATGAGAATAGTTTCAGGCAAGCCACATAAAATCCACTTCTTATCTTACCGGAATCTCACCGTTTTTGAGGGGGTGCTGAAGGGGGGCGGGCAGAGGGGAGCATTTACTATTTCTTCGCTCATCCAGCTTGAATCCAAGATAGGCAACAAACGAACCCCACCTTTTCTTGCAAACATGTGCGTACCCTGATGAAGAACCAGCACGAGCCCAGGTCCGTTGCCTCTGCGGGTCCCCAACACTTGTACAACACGCTCCAAAACGTCACAAAAACGTCCCGGCGCCGAGTTTCTCCTTCCAAACTGTTCTTTTCACCGATTCACTGCGAGCACGGCTCCCTGCGTTGTTTCGTGCTTACCTCATTCGAGGAACAGCTCATGGGGTTGGTGTATGTAAGCGAGGGGGACCCAATTCTGCCCTGCTGGCTGGGGATTTTGTTAAACATTTCAGGTAAATGAGTTTTCCAAGAGGTGAGCAAAACCTCTCTTAATATATGACAGTGTCATTCGCAGGACACCAAGCCACTAAAAATTTTATATGAATGTATATAGATACGTATGCAAGCGTATAGAGAGAAAATGAATATATTGCTTCTGTAAGTCATAATGCTACAGAAACACATTTCCTACACATTTTATTCTTTATTTTGGAAAAACCCTATAGCACCAGAGTGAGAAAAAGAGCCCAGCTTGAGTGGCTGCATTTTCTACAGCTCTAAAAATATTCTGTTCCACCTCACCAGTACCCACGGCTAAAAATAGCCGCACAATCTTTCTGCAGTAAAATACCTCTTGCTGCCTTGAGAAAAAAAGCCGGGCTCTAAATTTCCATTCAAGAACAGATACCTTAAAATCTTTAATGAATCTCACGTTAGCACATGGTCGAGGTGGGGATGCTGCGGCTGCCGCCGATTGTCGTACTGCCCATATACTAAGGTGAATTTTTTTCCATCTATCATCACCAAGCGCAGCTTATTAAACAGCGTCGGGAATATATCACCTTCTAACACACAAAGATACTCGGACTAAAATTAAACTTGCACTTTACGCCGCAGTAATTACCCAAGTTCAGGCCACGAGCAAAGCGATCATTGAATTGGCCTGTCACCAGCGATTTCCAATAATAGCGTGTTTATTTGTGAAGGCAAAAATAGTTCTGTTCAGCAAGAGCAGCAGGACTGCCGTAATTTTTTTTGCTACGTGCTGCAAGGTAAGAGATATCGAATCGGTCCTTCACTAACCTAACACAGCAGAGAGTTTCGATCCCTTACATTTGTCAAAATATTAGCCCCAAAACCCCTAGATGTTGTAGAATTTATCAAGCCAACACATAAATAATTTTGGCTTCTCTTCCTCGGATAGGTAAGATACCTCACTTTGTTGCAGCACAGGCGTTTTGCTTTTTCCTTTAAGCAACAGAAGGCTTTGTATCCGTTTATGTTCAATCCTCTTTCAAATATCGCTGCTGAAAATTTAAGACACTGCTTCCAAGCTAGACTAAAACTACCACGTTTACATTAAGGCCCAGAAAACCTTTACCTTTTAAAAAAGGTAAAATCCGGTCAGGCTTCGAATTCTGTTTAATTGCAGCAGAAGCCAGAAAATGGGTAACACAACAGAACACACACACAGAGCTCCTCGGAACGTGGCTTGTCTAAATCCTCTTGTATCAATCCTGAGCAGGGGTCCTTTATACAACTGCTTTTGGAGGTGAGATCACACGTCTGTGCACGCTACACTGCAATAGTCAAATTTAAGCAGAATAAAGCTTGGGAGAGAAATGACAAGAAGCTACACCTTAATGGGAGATCTCCACCTCGGGATGGACCACAGAACGGGAAGGGTTGGGAGCGACCTCTGAAGATCAGCGAAGTCCAACCCCCCTGCCAGAGCAGGATCACCTCGAGCAGACCGCTCAGGAACACAACCAGGCGGGTTTTGGAAGTCTCCAGAGATGGAGACTCCACCACCTCCCTGGGCAGCCCGGGCCAGGCTCTGGCACCCTACTGTAAAGAAATATTTCCTTATGTTCAGCCCGAATCTCCTGTTTTCCATTTTTTTCCCCTTGTCTTGTCACTGGACACGGCTGAGAAGAGTCTGGCCCCACCTTCCCGACACCCATCCTTGAGATATTTATCGGCATTTAAGAGATTCCCCCCTCAGCCTCCTCTTCCCCAAGCTGAACAGCCCCAAGTCTCTCAGCTTTCCTCACAGCCCTTTCGAAAGCACCACAATTTATGAAGTTCCCTGGTAACGTAAATGTTTACACGTCAACACTGCCTTTCTAATAACCACAACTGCCTCGCTCCCAGCTCCTGCTTTCTCCTGGAGCTGAGCAGCAGCACCTCTCACGGGACGATCCACCGCACCCTGCAATTGCTGCTGCCCATGAAGTGCACTTGCAGGATGCAAGACCAGGTTGATCCCAGCCAGACCCTCCTCAGAGCCACCCCTTCTCCTGGAAGGCAGGAGAAACTCTCTTGCTAATGGCCAGACCCTTCAGAGATTCACAAATGCACAGAATGTTGGGGATTGGAAGGGACCTCGAAAGCTCCTCCAGTCCAATCCCCCCATTGCCGGAGCAGGATCACCTAGATCAAGTCCCACAGGAACTCGTCCAGGAGGGTTTGAAACGTCTCTGGAGAAGGAGACTCCACAACCCCCCTGGGCAGCCTGGGCCAGGCTCTGGCACCCTCACTGCAAACAAGTTCCTCCTCATATCCCAGTGGCACCTCCTGTGTTCCAGCTACACCCGTTACCCCTTGTCCTACCACTGGTGCCATCAAGAAGAGTCTGGCTCCATCCTCACAACACTCTCCATATTTATAACCTTTAATGAGGTCCCCCTCAGTCTCCTTCTCTCCAAGCTGCAGAGCCCCAGCTCCCTCAGCCTTTCCCCACAAGGGAGATGTTCCACTCCACACTTGACCCTGACCTCAAGCAGCAGGACCGAGGGCTGTGCCCCGCACCAGCCGCGGGCTTGGGGAGCTCGGCCGCACCCAGCTCAGCTCCAGCGAGCGCCAAGAGAAACCCCAGGTTCCCGTTTGTGTTTGCTGTGACATCTCGGCCGCTTCGCTTCGTTTCAATCGCTTATCACAATGGACGTTGCGTAACCTGAACGTTTCAAAACACTTCAAAAACTACTTGAAAGGAAGCATTTTAGTAAACGTGCAAAGCCTTCTTTCCTTGACGGCGCTGCCAAGCTCTTCACCCACCTCCACGGGTAACGACTGCCCTGCAGCCCCAAACACACTGCTTTAGTGGGAAGGGACAACGCCGCCGTCCTCAGCTTCAACCAGCTGAAAAATCAAACTTGATTTCTGGTCAGCCTGCTGCGTTTAATCACTTCAGATCATTTTTAGCTTCTGTTCAACTGGAGCTTTTAACAGTTAATGCTCGGAGGGAACAGGCAGAGCTACGCTAGGGGTGGGAAAGGCAGGGAGAAAAAGAGACGCCAAGGAGCTTATTTGAAATAGCGCCTAAATATATAGCTGAAAATAGCCTGGAAATACTCCAAGGGCTGCAATTAATTCATAAATATTACGTATTTTGTAACTCTCTCTGATCCGTTGTACAAACAGAAGAGACCAGCTGGAAACTCTGTGCGATTGGACAGACACTTGATTATTTTTTTTAATCAGTCACGTATTAGAGCGTTCCTGAGCAACGAGGATTTTTGAGGACCTACGGTCAGTCTTAAGGAACAATTCCATGCCGACCTTCCTTGCCAGAGCTCTCTGCTCTCCTAACCTACCTCTGGAGTAAATATCCCCTTGCCCCAGCTCCCCCCTGGCCGCTGCTGTTCTGGGCCCACAGAACTCCACCGCACACCTGCACCATCATTTTTCCAGAGGGAAGGAACAGAACTTGAGTATGGAGGCTCCAGTGAAGGCCCTTGATTTCTTTAGACACCTCAATCTATGTCCCAGAACTCAACTGCTGCCATTCAGGCTTGAAAATTTCAGCTTCTATTCCTAAGAGCCTCAGCAGCAGTTTAAGTTGAAAGTTCGTGATTAGATAAAGAGCCCCTAGTAAGCTCTCTACCGAGATTAACACCATCATGAAAGGAAATAAAAATATCTCTACAAGACTCCAAGTTCCTGAAGACTTCCAGCAGCGTTTCCAGCAGCTACTAAATGATCTCAACATCTTGGTTGCAAGAGGAAATCTTAAAAACTACGTATTTCGCTAGCGCAGCTTCTTCTCTCCGGCTCTGGGAGCTCCAGCGCAGGCCTCAAGCTCTCCAGGCACTCACAGGACTATCGGTCTGAGCTCAGGTTGGGTCCCTGATTATTAATGGATTACTCACATGCTTTGAGGCGACCACGTGGTTTGCCGTAATTCCTTCTACTAAAAGCTTTAGTTGGAATCAGAGAATATCTCGAGATGGAAGGGACCCCTGAGGATCACTGAGCCTAACTCCTTATCAAATTATCAAAAATATATCCGAATTCAATCTTGGGAAGCAAAGAGGCTTCCTGGATCTGGTCACATCTGCGCAGCGGTATCTGGAGACATCCTCATCTCGTAAGGTCCTGGAATTTGGGTGATTTCAGTTCCATGCACGAGGAGATTGAGCAATTGGCTTAAGGGAGCAGCAATGAATTATATCGCTTTTCTCGTAGCACAAGAGCCACCTGGTTGGTTAAAGCTCGCTCACACTTACAAGCAACAGACTCTGGAAAGCTTCTATGCCCATGAACTTGAGGCACACCACATGCAAACACAAGCTGAAGCCAGAAAAAGAAACTTAAGTGCACTGTAACTCTAGTTCAGCTCCAGCCCCTGAACAAGACAGAGCTGATATTTCAGCTCGTTTCTTGCACAATTAAAAACTGCAGAGCCGGATGTCAGAAAGCTCGAGCCTGAGTTAAGAATATAGCGTTTAGCTGAACTTCCTCCCACAAAGTACATTTAAAAAAAAAAAAAAAGAAATAACAAACACAGAAGACAGTAGAAGCGTGACTTTCATACAAACCACGGTACTGATTGCACAGAGCAACAGATGAGCTTGCTGATACACGAAAAGGGAGAAATACTTGCCAAGCAAAACCTCTAGAGTTTCCAGCCTAGATTTCGAAGTGCACTGAACTGTTTAATTGTTTAATAGCTGTACCTTGAACTACAGTCACCCTAAAGATTTTAGTCAGATCGGTTGCAAGAGCTGCCTTCGAGAACGCGGCACGTCCAAGCAACCACGATCAATCACAGTCAGAAAGCAAATTTCAAGGCAAACGCAAGTGAGGAGCACAAACGCTGGTTAGTAAGTGCGTAATTCTCCAGGGCAGGCACCCTGGGTGAAATTCTGCTTATTGGAGAAACCCTGTTATTAGAGCCTGCAGATTAAGAAATTAAACTAAGACCTAAGCAAATCAAGACAAGCCTCAGTAGAGCCACGGAAGCTCCTTTCACCCGATGGAGCCACTCTGGAGCCTGGCAGCGCGTTTTCTGTAAGCGATGCTCTGACTCCCCTGCAAGCCTAATGGTTGTCTCCTCCTCCCAGGACGGTGAGACCTGTCAGTAAAGAAATCCTGATTTCCACAGCTCAGATCTGAGTTTCAGTGTTTCTTGCGTTCCACATCTCTCAAACCTGAAGCGCGACAAATAATTGTAGGGTGATCATCCGCATGCCATTCGGACAGCTTTTAAAAGAGCAGCACAGCCTCTTTAGTCCTTTACAGTGAAAAGAAAAGGTTCACTTCCCCTCACAGGTAAGTAAAGACCTATAACCTACTTAAAATGATTTTTGGAACAAGTACAGAGCTGAAGCAATTAGGAATGACATACGCTGTAACGAGAAGCGTTTTTAAGATGCTGTTGAACTATCTGATGTCCCCTCCTCCCCCAGAATAATCTGGCAGAATTTTGGTGCTTGTTACTCAGCTCATAGTAAACAGTTTGCCACAGAAAAGAGATTTTTATCTGTGTGTTAGAAGTTACTTTTAGAAAATTGGCCCTACGCTTAAAACCCAACCAATTAGCTGCGTCTGTGCACCGGGGGCTGAGAGCAGGGGAAAAATTCAGTGGAAGCTGCAGCTCCACTTGAGAAACAACCAAAATCCTCCTCTTTAAAGGAGTCTATGCAAAAAAACCAACAACCAAACCAAAAGAGAAGTCACAATAATAAGGCAACTTTCATACATTCCATCAAGGCCAAACTGGATAGCTTCTCCTCCAGAATAAACCAAGCAGTGGTACAATCACAGCGGCTCGTGGTTAACCATGGGGCAGAGCGCTCGGCGCTGTGAGAGCTCAGCGTAGATCCAGCCCCCGACGCGTGCTTTCAGATCACAGAGCTCTCCCTGGCTCGTCCACAGAACCATCCACCATAGCCACTTTCTCAATTTTGCAATGCGGATGACTAATAAAATACGGATCAGATTCGCTGGCTCCACCGAACCTCGCCAGCTATCTCTGTGTCTCAGATAAACAAGCTCACTGACAGTGTTGTTGGGAGGAAAGAAAATGCTGCCTCCCCGCCCCCCGACAGCCCGGCCAGCGTAACTGTAATTGTCAGGATTAGCCACGGGGCTCCGAGAGAGCGACGCAGGAGTCGTGTGCTTGAACCACTCTGAAGAAAGCGAGAGACTCTGCAATGTGAGCAGAGGAACAGCAGGAGCAGAGTCCCACCGGCAGCAGGGCCTGGCTGCTATTTTCAGTCCTTCAAACCAGAGTAGGCTGAGGTAGCGCAGGCTGAGCGTACGAGTTCAACTAGCTGGGTGAGTCTGCTCTTCGGCAAGCACCCCACTCGCTGCTACAAGGTGTACGGGCTGCTCTAAGGCAGAGAAAGTGAAAAAAGCCCCAAAGTTAGGCAGCAGCCTTCTGACCTTAGCTTGTCCCACGTGCCTTAGCCGGTCATGCTCACAAAAGATCCTCCGCAGCCGCTGAAGAGAAGGTGACGGATGGGTACCGCGCTGCAGTCCCAGCAGGCAGCTGGGGGGGTTTAATCGCACATTTGGAGGAAGCAAGTGTAAGAAGGTGACATCCATTTCCTCCTTTTGTTCGTGACATTCAAAAGAATAGTTAGCAAATTTAATCTCCTTATCTGTTATTCGCGTTAGCTGGTGCGCTCCCCTCCTACGTAAAATATTTGGGTACAGAATGCATGTTCAAGCGCCCTGCTGTGCAACTCCCTTCCCCGAGGCTTTGGCAAATTATTGTTTTTCAAATTAATAATCGTGTCTTTGTGGCACAGGAGGCTAAAAGAGCAAACCTTCCAAATAATCCCACCTTGACTCGGGAAACACCAGGGAGAATCACATCGGAGGACGTGATTTGCTTAACTTCCACTAGAGTAATTCTTGTAATTTCAGAAGAAGCTGAAGATCCTCAAATCAGAGATCACACTCATTCTCTTCTACTCGCACACATTTTTCTCCTGTTCCACTAGATTCCATTTTCAGCAGGGAGATAATTATCCGACCCCCCACATCAGGCCATCAGGTTGTTCTTGGGGGAGGGAGGGAATCAGAGTTAATTCCGAAGTTTCTTATCCCAACCCCGCGAGAAACCCGATGGGAAAATGCAAGCAGGAGATGCTGAAAGGCTGGCCACAGGCCAAGGAGGAGTTCGGAGTGTTTGGAATACGCATCTGCCATTTGAAAACAAAGCCAGGGAGCCTAGAAATTCGACATTTGCGGAAAGCCACATCGTTTGCAGCAGCGACGAGGACGGCCAAACCATCTGGGGCAAAAATTCAACAAATCCTTTAAGACTTTTAGAGTATCAGTAACAGTATAAAGGTAGAAAATTAACAAAAGCCTGCTCCGTACTTGCATTTGGGGAAGACCTTGTAGTGACAGGACAAGGGGTAACGGCTTTAAGCTGAAAGAGGGGAGATTTAGACTAGATGCTAGGAAGAAATTCTTTATGGTGAGGGTGGTGAAACCCTGGCCCAGGCTGCCCAGGGAAGCTGTGGATGCTCCATCCCTGGATGTGTTCAAATCCAGGCTGGGTGGGGTTTCGAACAATCTGCTCTAACGGGAGGTGTCGCTGCCCATGGCAGGGGGTTGGAACGAGATGAGCTTTAAGGTCCCTTCCAACCTATTCTGGGATTCTATGATTTTAAACTGCTAAGCTGAATGAGCAACTGCTCGGAGTTGTTTTAAAAGCGTAAAGCTGAATATCACTAGCTATTAATCCAACAGGGGTTTTTTCATTAATATGTATTTATTACTTTAAAATACCTTCACGACATTTATAGTCAGCAATTTTACAGTCTGCAACACCACTTCTTTCCACTACAAAAGGAAACCACCAGTCATTTCTTGTCTGCGTAGCCACCGAAGCTTTCTCTTCCCCCAAAAGCACAAGAAAAATAGCTTTTTAATAGCGCTGCTTCAGACAAACAGAAAGACATCATAGGATGCACTTGCAAAACAAAACCCCGAACGCTCTGGAGCTAATCGAAAGGACAGAGACTGCTTATAAAAAAGTATCTGGTTGAATTTCACTCACTTCCATTTTCTTACTCTGACACTCAAGAGTCCACAAAGGAGAGGGGGGGGAAAAAAAAAAAAATCCTATTGTGTATAAACTCCTGGAGCAATAAAACATGACAGAGCGTGAATTCTGATCTCTTCATTTGGGGCTGGTCTGTCAGCCACAGAGCCGACAGCCAAGTGTTCCGAGCCCAGCTAGGAATAAACGCAGAGCATCCTTCCTGCATCGGAATGTCTTAGGGAAATCACAGCATTATTGTGAAGTATTTCTAATGTGAAAGTGATGAGACGCATCCCGACTGCTTAATTATCCCGTACCATCAGCACTGCCTGCAATGCTTATTAATCAATTAGGGTTTAGATTAAAGCTAAACAGATACAGGGTATCTTTTCAAACAACACCTGAACCAGAAGATGAGATTATCAAAGAGCTCGTTCTCCCTCAGCATCTTCGGTTGGAACGGTTAAAATAAAAAAATAAGGAAATGACCGTGCCACGCACTTGAGCAACCTGCAGACCCCCGGCCCCGCTCGTGGATCAGCCTCCTGCAGCCCTGGAGCTGTTCAGACTCTCCAGGGGAAGTACCTGCTCCGTTTTGTTTACAGCAGATCTCTTTCGCAAAGCACATTTTTGCCACTCACCCACCATCTCCCTCTATCTGCTCTCACAAATCTCCTCCTCCCCCTCCCAGCTATTCTCGCGGGGAATCTTTTCCAGGGTTTCACGCCAGCAGAAGGTTCCAACGCACCAGCAGCCCCTCCAGAAATCAACAGGACTATTGTGTTCCCGCGGTATTTAAGAGTATTAAAAGTTAACCACGCTGCCGAGCGCTACGCGGAGTCAGAGCCAGAAAAATCACGCATTGTTATATAATGCTCCGTAAGCAGCAGATTATTCTCAGCAGCCACACAAGTGATTTATACCTTAATACAAAAGACGGTTGAAAAAGAAAAGCAGCCACAACTGCAGAAGAACCGCACATCTTCCTAAGCTCAGACGTTCGGGCTGTAAAGGATCACAGTAAATACCCACCCTGGCAGCCTCTCAGCTTTTGTGAGCTTGATGGATTCGGGTGGGGGTATTTTACTCGATTATTTATATATTTATTGGAGTAATTAAACTCTGCGAGGTTTATAAGAACTCCTGGAAGCAGAAAGGCTTCCTCCTTTTTCTAAGCTTTAGTTTGTTTCGTGTCAAGCACATCCCTTAAACATAACGGATCTTTGAACGGTATTTAGTGGCTCAGCTAAAGCAACTAATGAGCGTTACGTAAGATGTCTCTCCATCTAGAACAATCTGTTCCAAAAGTTACCCAAAATAGCAATTCTCTAAACACTGCTGTGATGCAATATTTAACCAGTTACTGCCTTAGCAGCTGAATTCAACCGTTGTTACTGAGACCCACAAAAGGAAAAAATAAAAATAAAAAAGGACTTCAAATGATTATTTATTACAACATTTGCAACCTTACCTAGGCTGGTAGGTTTGATCAGCTCATCCAACAAGTCATAAAAAGGTAATTTCTGCAGTTTTATGTCGGGATGGACAGGGTGGAGCGCTGACGTGAGATGGGGGAGTTCCAGTTCATGTTTAGGTCCCAGAAGTGAAACGGGAAGCAATGGTGACGTGGCAGGGTGGCCATCGTAACTGAGCTGTGGAATGGTAGACGGAGACAAAGTTGCTGGCATGGAGCTCGAGTGTACGCTGGAGATTGATAAGTCTGCAGGTGTCATGATTTTCTGAGGGAACCTTCGCCTATAGAGTTCTTTGATTTTCATTTGTACGGCGGGACTGCAGCCAGCCTTTAACAAATGCAGTGCTTTTGTGAGGAGTTCGTGTTTTCGGCCGTGCTTGTTCCTCCCCGCGTAACCCAGAAGCACTTGCAGTTCCGAAACTCGAAGGCTCATAACCATTTGCTTTAAAAGAAACAAAACAAGACACACGAAAAATTAGTATTCAAGTGACATCATCTTCAACGCTAACGTTAGAACGTGGCTTAATCCCATTACGGAGACAGTTTTTAAAGGCGCACCACCACTGCTCTGCCCCCACTGATTAGCTGGGGTATAATATAAACCAGCACTCGCTCGCAGACAGATGTAGCTGCTTCCAAAAGCTGTAATGAGCAATTTTGGAAAGGATTTCCATATGCCATACGTAATTCGGGACAGCGACACTGGGGAAAATAAAGCAGCGAAGGACAAGTTGCCTGTACAAAATAAAGCATGAAATAAAGCTTGTCAACGTAGCTATTCTCTGCTCGCTGCCCTGCTACCATCTCTAATGCTAATGAATTTATTGACGTCCAGCTAGATGAAGAAAAAGTCACGCATCGACAGCACCCAAGGCACTTTAAAGCTGTCGCAGTCCTCAACTCTGGAACCCTACTTGGCTTTGGAGCCCCTCCCTCCCTTTTTGCTAGGCAGCGTAACTAATCCACACAGGCTGGAAGGAGAGAAACAACCGATGTTAAAAAGAGAGGGAGAAAGGATCACCCGAGCTGTGCGAGACCCCATTTGATCAAAGATGAGTAGAAGGAGACTCCTTCTAATTCAGTTCCCTGACCTCTCATAAGAGAGGTGGACGCTCTCTCGTGATGGGGGAGCAGGGCTTTGCCTTCGATTAATTAGCATCACACAATACACTGCCTTTTCCTGTTTCCCAGTATGGTCTAATGAATCAAACTGGTAAGACTTGTAAACTGTTTCACTTCTTCGGGAAGCAAGGAAAACACTACGCAAAGCAGTGAAACCCGCCTGGGCGCGCTAAGCACTTCCCCGCTGCTCAAGCAGGAGCCAGAAAGTTAATTTAGGAGCCTAGTTCCTATTGAAAATCTTCTCGCAGTGTTTGGCTGTGGCTCGTTTGCCAGCACAAGGCCTGTGACACCCGCTGAAAGGAGATTCCTGCACCATTTGGGGTTCCCAAGAACTCACAATGCCTCGAACCCATCGCCAGGACTGGCTATCTGGAGGAAACCGCCGAACAGCCAGGATATTGCGTAGTTGAAGCTGAAAGATTAAATTCAAAATAACACTTGAAGTCTGTATTTGGGACTAAAGCAGCTCACTGGGCACACTGGGGTTCTGCAATTTTGCTGAACTTAGAGCTTGGGTTTGAAATAGAGAACAAACACTCTCATCCACTTTAGTTCTTCAAATGGTGGAAAGTATTCAACATATACAGCACCCGAGTTATTTCCACATTAATTCTTAAACCTGCAGTGCTAATGTAAGAAAGTACATCCACCCTGGCTTTAGCAAAACCAGCCCAAGCCTCCTACCAACTCCTCAAACCCTCAGCACCCGCAGGAGATCCTCAATGTACGGTGCTCACGGGGGGTATTTCCCTACACTGAAATAGGTCTTGTTATTTAAAAATCCTAAATTAAATGATTTGTGGCTTTAATGAGGTAAGCACCCGGCTAGATTTATCTAAATTTGCCAACGGATCTCAGCTCACCAACAGAACTGAACAAGCTTGCTGCAAATCTTCGATGAAGCTCACTGCAGACTACCATAAGCACTTTGGATCAAACAGGAGTTTGCTGGCAGTTGTTTCTCTGAATACCCCGAGAACCTACTTCACACTTAACTCCGGGACTGTCAGGGAGCTACTAATGAGAACAGCCGAGGTGCTTTGTAAGGAACAGAGATGCCTTAGAAGAATAAGGTACTTTGGTTACAATCTGAAGCGCTGACAGCTGAAAGGAAAGTGAAACAAATAGATTTGAAACACGGAAAAACATTATTTATCAGGCTTTACAAACATTCCTTCAGCGGGAGGAGTGGTTACAGCTGAAAGGTTTAATGCCGGCTACCATCACAAGTCACCTCCTGAACAGTCAGAGCCTCTCAGAGCTTCACTCGGTTCTTGTTTTGTAAGAGACTCACAGGCCCAAATTGCAAGAAACACAGAAGATAAAGAAATAATTGAGCTAAGGGAGAAGTTTCTGCTACACGTTGGATGTTTTGCACTTTTTGAAGGTCCAGGCAAGCTCAAAATAAGCTCACGGAAAGCCGAGTCTATCGTGCAGCCCGACTCAACGAACCAAAACAAATAAAATTCCCCAGACCTTCCCCACCCCAGCACATTCCTTACGAAGGAGGACGAGAACATTCTTCTTTGCAGCGTTGAGGGCACGAACAGAGTTCTGGCAAAAGCAGCAATAAAGGCCGGTGGTTTTTTATTACAGTTCTGTGCTTCATTGACAAAGCTGCTTTCCATAAATAAAGAGAGGTGGCGCCTCCAAACACCCCCCTGTAGCCACGCAGCTCCGTAGGGTTGTGCCAGTGGATCGTGTCGGTCGTGGCACGGGGCAGCACACCTCGACAAACAGTCGTGCTGGCAAAAGTCTCTCACGTCGCCGCAATCTCAACATGAAAATTCCTCTCTCCTCCTGCAGCACGGTTGTGTTTTATTTGAGGACACAACCCAGCTCTCCCAGCAGAGCTGCCACCGCCTGTACAAGCACTACCCGGGCTACAAGCCCTTGGCCCGTGCCACACTGGTACCCTAATCTTAGAACAGGCGAGATAATTATAGCAGGGAAACAACCCAAGTGCTGTCAAACACACAAAGTAAATACAGAAACAAGCTGCCATTTATTATGGGGTTTTTTCCCCTGTCACATCTCACCTCCTCACAATTCAAACTCCTCACAGGCTTAGTTACACCGGCAAAGCTGAAGGGCAAAGACACAAAGAGTTTTGCTTCAGGAGATCTTGCTTTTAGTTTTGCTGTTGCCTGAAGTGGAGCAGCACAAAGATCCCTCCCAGCAGGACACCTGCGTCTGCAGCGAGCTGCAAACCTCACCGCAAAGAGCTGAGCTCCCAACAGCAGCGAATATCCACAACGCAAATACCTGCCTCTACCTCTGGCTGGTTTAGCAGAACTAGCAAGATGTCTGGGTTTGTCTTTCCTGACACAACAGAAAGCAGAAGGAAGAACACCAACGAAAAGCTCCTCACCCAAGCAAAAATGGAAGGATATCCACAGCTACCAAGGAGCTTGCAAACAGCACTGAGAGGTAGCTCAGTGTTTGGTTATGTGTTCACTGACAAACATCTCGGTAGTGCCCAAGAAATGGATGTTGTTTAGCTAGGAAATGGTTGAGCTCCTCGCGCCTTGCCCACCTTCAGTGGCAGGAACACAACGTGCTGGCTGCCGGCTAGTTTCAGACCCAGTGAATCCCAGAGCATGGAGCACAGCCGGAGTTGTGATGCTGTGGAGTGTTTTGGTACCTACCACATCTAGGTAAGATCTCCAACTCAAAGAGAGGGCGAGGACTGGAGAGGGAGTGCTCCAAGTGTACAAGAGTAAGAACAAGCTGCACAGAAACTCGACTTATCTCCATTTAACAGCGAGTCTTTCTATCTTGACTCACCGTGAAGACCTTCAGAGAGTTTAGAAGGTAACTCTAATCTATAAACACCCATCTGACATTTCCTGCTCGACAACACAACACAACCCAACCACGTGTTGCTGCGCAGGAGCCGCATTAGTCATGGGGACTGCCCGGCTCCTGATGTTCCCTCGCCTTCAGCCCACGGCCCCTCACCCAAGGCTGCTGACCACAGCCCACCCTTCCCAAAGCCATCGGGGCATTCCATTGTATTAAGTCACCTAATTCTAAGTGTCAGGCAGGAGGGTGACAGAAGCAAAGAAACCAGTTTGTTTTCCCAGTTCCCAGGTGCTTGTCTCCAAATCTGAGCCGCTTTTCTCCTGCCAGGTTGCGTGAACCCAACCATCCCATGCAGTTCACGCTGCAGCCACACGAGCTCCTACGTCGCTCCTATTTCTGCCTGTTCAGGAAACGTTCCCAAGCAACTCCTCTGGAAAGGAGGATTATTTCCTGCTCCACGCCTCCTTCAGATAACCAATAAAGTTTGGAAGAAAACAGCTCAAGGATGCAAAAGCAATCCACGCGCAGCATCCTACATCATCCGCCCGCTTCTCTCGGGTGCAGATCAACACGTTGGGATGTTCTTCCTACAGATCTCTCTTCAAAAAAGCTGGCACATTTTTTTAAAAAGTTAACAGATACGAAAATTGTGTAAGTCCCCCAAACCAACGACTGCATGTAGACCCTTAGGAGGTGAGGAGGAACAAAGGTTTTCTCCAAGATATTCACAAAAGGGCTATGAAATAAAAAAGTATCAGGCTGCAACACAGAATCACAGAACGTCTTGGGTGGGAAGCGACCTCTAAGGTCATCTGGTCCAACCCCTCTGCAGGCAGGAGGGACATCCTCAACTAGAGCAGGTTGCTCAGAGCCTCATCAAGCCTGACGATGACATCAATGAAGGTTTTTTGTAGCTCCTGACTCACAAAGTTCTCTCAGCAAACAAGCACGTCTGGTTGGAGAAAGGCATCTGCGCCGCACAACAGGACCATTCTGCTTTGGGAATGCTGTGCAGGGATCCAGAGTAAATACTTCGCCTCGAACCTTAACTTCTAACAGAGCAGCCAATGTTTAAGAGTCATTTACTTTGATTTCTCTCTGCAAAGAAAATAGCAGAGATAAATCCTTACTTTTAAATAATGGTTCCACCTAAACACAAGGGAAAACTTGTTTGGGGGGAGGGTGTTGGAGCCTGGCCCAGGCTGCCCAGAGAGGTTGTGGAGTCTCCTTGTGTGCAGAGATTCCAAGCGCGCCTGGACACTGCGATGCTGGGCCCCCTGCTCGGGGGGACCCTGCTGGAGCAGGGGGGTGGCACCAGAGCAGCTCCAGAGGGCCCTGCCAACCCCACCATGCTGGGATTCTGCATTTTCCATACAAGCCCAGTCATTCTACCTATTGAGGAAAGATGTGCAGGCCGGGCAGCTCTCTCGCCAGGTAAGTCCAATCTTTAGCACACGTTAACAGGTCAGACCAAAGAAAATTGCGTTCAAGAACCGGACCGTGTCTCACTGATCTCTGAAGGTTGAGAATTAAGTTTAAAAATAAGCACAATTATAGCGTCTTTGGAGATGAAATTCCTTTGATAACCCTGTGTAGCTGGTCTCGCTGCCACATGACTAAAAAGACAGGGTGGATTCAGAGGGAGAACATCATTTCTAGACTTGAAAATACACAGGGGCTAAACCACTGGTTTGAAATGCAGGAAGACGAGCTCTATGTCCCGCTGCTCGACAAAGGATCAGGTACAGGTTATCTGTTGAGATCCAACACCGCGGACCGTGAGCCTTCACCTTTTTGTCCCATTTTTCAAGAGACAGAAACCAGGCAGCAGTCTGTAATTTATTTTTTTAAAATAAATCAATCAGCATCTGTAGGAAGGTACGAATGACAACACCGAAACTTTATCACAAATACAAGCATCCTGATATGACGTCTTTAAAGCCGCGTATTCTTCCATCAGCGGCAGCTTTAACAGTCCCGACAGTTTGATGGATGCTTTCTAGAACGGGTATTTCTCCATCTCCTGTAATCAGCCCCGGGAATCTATCTGGAGAATTTAACAAGTTATTTCCGGATGTTTATGATAACTAGAAGCTGTGAATGCGCTCCAAAACACATTCAGAAGATTTGCCAGCACAACAAGAAGTGTTTGGCTTGGGACCACGCCACACTCTGCGCCTGAAGCTATACAGCAGGTCCTCCACGACTCTCTAACTGGTAACGTGAAAGTTAAAGGGGGGAAAAAAAGAAAAGAAAATTTAGAAAAAAATCACCTCAAACACTAGTCAAGAGCTGAAGGAAGGAAAAGGAGAAAAAGAGATGAAAAAGCGGATGCTGAATGGGAGGTCACTCACTTACAATAGGCAGCTTAAGACAATAAGAGTAAACTCCTCGTTATTAGAAACGTAGTGATTAGCAAGAGTTTACTAGCAGTCTCTGAAATTAAAACTTATTATTAAGGAAGGGCGCAAACGCTGCAACAAGTCACTTCAAAGGCAAAGCGTGAGACAGAAGATCCTCCTGACTACACCCCTGTGCTGGTTTGGCTCCACCAAAGGAGCCTCCACACCGACACCCTGCCCAGCACCTTCAGGATCGTCCCGAGGGATCGGCTCTGGCTGCCGGTTGCATTCAGAGCGTGGAGTCTCTCACACCGGCAAAGCTCAAATGCTGTTTCTCAAGGACAAGGAAAATGGCAATTTTCCCCTCGGGAAAAAAGGAAACTGTTACTGAGGGAATTTCACAACACGCTTCCAACGGACAGCTTAAAACAAAATAATAAATCGAATGAAAATTGTTCTCTTTTTCTCTCTCTAATAAAAACAACTAGGAAGCATTAAATCAGTATGGAAATGGGTTTGAATTCATCTCAGTTTGCCTCCAACACCCAGCTGTAAAAATATAGGAGGAATTCTTGCTTGCAGTGAAGAGCCTGTTTAACCCAAGATATAAATCTTCTGGAGAAAGACACTATACCTGAGCTACAGGAGCTCCCCGCAGTGACACACACCAAACTCTTGGCTCCTTCGACATTAGAGATTTGCGAGAATGGCAAATCACGAAGGTAAAAATATTCCCGTGGTTTATGAAGGCACGTTCCCCAGCCCTAAATTCTACCTGCAAGACTCACACGAGGAAGCTCTCGAGGCTAAAACTATAAAAACTGAAATCAGTCTAGCGAAGAACCTGCACGAGGGAGTGAAAGGAGCAATTCGTGGAAGCTCCGGCACCTCGGTGACAGGCTGTAACTTCCTGCGTTTGTCTAACGCAACCCAAAGCGCTCAAAGGTGGAAGTCGCTGTAATTCAAAATGGAAGGGAGGCAAAAGTGCAGGAAAATCGGCATGAATATGCAGCATCCTCCAGCCTGGTTTTCAGAACCGACCACTCATTTGTCTCCTAGAGGGGCAGGCACAACGTTTTGTCAAGCGCTACAAGAATAGGTCCAACCCGACGGCAGGTACCGATGTTATTTACCTTTTATCACACGCGTGAGCAGATAGAATACTTCTTAAGCAAAGAAACCCTGTATTTACCCAGTATATCAGTGCTCATAAAGACCACGTCGTAACTGTACGGCCAAACCTACGCGCTAGTCCAGCTGGCAGTAAAAATTGATTTGAATCAGTTAAAAACACGTCAATAAAATGATGCCCGTATATTTTCAGTGCCAAAAATAGCCTGAGCTGACTTATTGTTGGTGCATCCATAGACGTGGGCTTCCTGAAGGCGCCCTGATTCTGTGTTCCTGATTCGCACCAGGTAATGTGTTTCTTCCCAGAGAGCTCACACCATAAAGCTGATGTCATCAGGTGCTACGTACTTGATTTAGCACGCTCACAAACAATGCACTTCCTAGCGAACGGCTGCCTATCTGTTAGTAAAAACATGATGACCCTTGAACCGCCCTACCCGGATGATGAAGCTCAGATTCGAGCTCTTGCTACCGTTGGGAATCTCTGGCAGCGAGGAGATCATTTGAAAACCACAGCAGTTCAGCCGACGGGGCTCCTGAACAGGAGGTTCTGCAATTTTCTCCTGTCATCCCTTTGCATTCAGCTCAGGTAACAACCTACCAGGTACAGGGTAACCGCTGAACTCTTAATTCCACAGATCAGCTAGCACAAGGAATATTTTGCTTGCCGGCTCTTGGCAAACGCCGCTTGCTTCTATCTGTCGTGCTGGTCAAACTGGACTACCCTCAAACTTCAGGAGTTTTACTGAGGTCAGAGTGACGCCGTTTCACACACGAGCACTAACAAATCTAAGCTCTCCTTCCAGCTCACAGTTCAGAGGCGTCCGTCCTGCACCAGGTTCTTAAGAGATGTCTGTCGCTTACTGGAGACAAGAGTTGATCAAAGTAACAGAATTCACCGCAGAGGGAAAGGATATCGCAAAAGCAAGCGGTGAGACAGCACCAGCCCCCCCGGCCGGGCTGCTGGTAACAGGCCGAGCTTGGAATGTTTAATATAATCCCCATGTGTTAGAAGTTGTCGTATGTTTTTTGCAGATGCCTGCGGTATTCTGCTACGCTATCACGGATGTGAAATAGCTGCTGAACGCCTCAACGCAGCTAACCTGGCAAACTGGGGTTGGCAATCGCTCACCCAGAGCTCCCTCCGCCTCCCTCCCTGGGGGTTGTATCCTCTGGTGGAGAGGCTCAGCAGAACAGACCATGTGCCCACCTACCCTAATCGCTACTTCAGTGCTGGAACACTGAAATCGACAGGGTGGGGGGGGGTTTCATTTCTTTTTTACAATGATGGCTCGCAAACCACCTGTGCCCTGTGCTGCCCCCCTGGCTGCACACCAACACTGCCATGGGGTGGGCAGCGGGGCCAGGAACCCGCTCAAACTGCGAGGGCCAAAGGCATTGCAGAAGGTCTGCCAGGACTTTAGTCACGGCTAGAGAGCAGTTGATTTAAAGTAAGTCACATTTTATCTTGATCCGTAACAAACGTTTTACCGTTCTCAGGAGATTTTATTCACTAGGTGAACTCGATTATTACTTTTGGTATTAAATAAGGTTGCTGACACAGTAATCTTCAGTTCTTGGAGACTCCAGGTTTTTTTTACAGCCACGCTCAAGCTTAATTGTCCCTCGCGTATTTATCTTTGCAGATGGGAATTCTTTTCACAGAGCTATGCGCTAGCACGATTTTCACGACAAGTAACTGCAGAAATACTAGTTTGGACAATCTCTGGATACAAAGCCAAGGCGGTTCTCTAAAGGCAAACAACTCACACCTAAGGGTAGCAAGGAAAACAATTATTTGCAGCTATTTGGGAGAGGGTCATTGCCAGACAAACCTACTTCTTATTCAGAATGTTCTTAGCCTTACGTGCTGTCGAAAGAGCTTGCTAAACACAGTGTCCTGTTATCATCTCGCTTCCAAACAACTCAAAAGGTCTACACGGGTGTAATAAAAATATAACAGCTTAAACAGCATTCAATAATTGTCTGATAGGTTGTCTCTCTGTAGAAAAAAAGTAAAATAACAGGACCAAGCAATCTCAGCTCCTGGAAGCAAAACAGGAGGTCACAAACACACGCTGATTTCCCCTCCCTCGGTGATTTTTAAGGAAGAAAACATGTGTTAAAACCTACAATTAAAAGAAAAGCAACAGTTACATGAACAATTGGACTGCCCTGGGATTTAGAGATACAGAGTCTCCAAAATGAGAGTCTTTATAACCATCCTTTTCCAGCAGAACGCTAGAGAATGGAGCTCTAGTTACTTTCTAAATATCTAAAATACCTGCATGAAGCACATGTAGCTTTTGGAAGTCAATTCTGCGGGAAAGCTGGAGAAGAATGTACCCGGGAATTCAATGAATGTACTCACATTGCAGCACGGCTAAAGAGGCGGCTTCCCGAGCGGCTTACAGAGCCTCTGAACAGCAGGACACGCAACAATTTTGAGATCGACATTCTTAAATTCAGCGTTTGATGTTTGCTTGCAACAAATTACAATCTCTATGGTAGCAACAGACGTTATTTCTTTGTATGTGTCAAGCCAGCCTAAGCATCACTTGATTAAAGCAAATTATTGCCGTAATGGATGCGCATTTTCCTCCAAGATGAAAAAAAAGAATCTATTTATTTCTGTACCTTAGAAAACCGAGAAGTGATCTATTCTCCACCAGAAGTTATCGCCCAGTGCTGAAGAGTTATTTGTCCACTATAAACAAACTTTAATTAGCTTCAGATGAGATGACACTTCAGGATACGACATTCTATGGTCAAATATATCCCAAACGCTTCCAGGTGACTATTTTTCCCCTATTTATCCCATTTTCTAGGATGCGGCCCAGGAGACAAGACTACGGCATTACTCAACAATTATCCTGGTATCTCAAGAAGAAGTTGTTTTAATTAACAAGCGTATTAAATTCAGCTACTGACTTGCAAAGGACTGAACTTGGAAAGCATCTAATTGAATCTCATTTCCCTTAAAAGTCACCAATTGCTGCGCTAGTGCCCCGAGAGAAGGAAAAGGAGAAAACTGGAGTTAGCGCCTCACAATTCTCACTTAAAAAAAAAAGAAAGAAAAAGCCAAATTGGCACATGCTAAAATTTGTGTTTTCTTCTAGACTTTGAAACAACCCCCTCCTCACCAAGTTCCCTTCTGAGGAATGTTCCCAGGCTTTGGAATTGCACCTAAAAAGAGCGATTCAGAGATGCCGAGCTCCAGCACACAAGCAGGATCCATCTGTGCTGGAGCTGTAACCTCAGGGTCACCGCTGCCACCAGCCTTGTGCTACGGACCAGGTTCCCCTTGCTCAGACACCATCTCATAAGGTGATACCAAAGACCGTGACAATAGTTAAGAACATCGAGAACAAAAACCGAGCAGGAAGGAAAGGAGGAAGGAAGGGAGAAGAACAGGAAAACGAAGAGATCAGATAAAACATCAGGTATGGGAAATACTCAGTAATTTATTGTTACAAGATTTCCCTTTCTAAATAAAGAAATGCAACACAAATGAAATAGGTCTGCTGACAGTCAGTACCTATGAAATATAGCAGTCAAATAGCCTATTCCCTTTCTCCTACTGGCCAAGATTAATCATTTATCACTACTAACAATTAGTCTGAATTTGTGAAGAAATTCTTCCCTGTGAGGGTGCTGAGCCCCTGGCCCAGGTTGCCCAGGGAAGCTGTGGATGCTCCATCCCTGGATGTGTTCAAATCCCGGTTGGATGGGGCTTGGAGCAACCTGGGCTAGTGGGAGGGGTCCCTGTCCATGGCAGGGGGGTTGGAACGAGATGAGCTTTAAGGTCCCTTCCAACCTAAACCATTCTGTGATTCTATGATTTCCAGCATGTTCTAGGGAAGCTCTTCAAAATCATCCCTTCAGTGCAGCGTTTCTAAGCTGTCACACAGTCCAGGCATGATGAGCATTCTCTCTGCTCAAGTCTTCCCCCTCCTCCAGGAGCAGACACCCATTCTCTCCCCTTTCCCATTCTCTCCCCCTTCCTCTACCTAGTTCCAAACCAAAGCCATCATTACAAAGCAGAAGAGACGATCCAAGTTCTTCTCACTCTGCTTGCTTAGCCCTTATCTCTCCCAGAAAATCCGTGTCCTAGATGTTTACTGGAGACCCAGCCAGGACTAAGAGTCCTTTGCTCCTCCAGCTATTGAATATTTTCTTGTCCAAGCTGATCTAGGAACCACTTCGCTGCTTCCCATATTTTATCTATCAATACTGCAGCGGCCGTAAACACAAGGATGCAAGAGAGGCAAGGCCCAATGGAAAGTAACTACTTTGATTATATTCAGAGAAAGAATCTGCACATCTCAAATGATTTTCAACCACAGCGGTTGGTCAAAGAAGAATTACTGCGCCTTTAGGTTTTATAGAAGCATCTACTCGTGAATCAACAGGTTCAGGTTTTTAGGCACCAGCCTAAAAGCAACACCAAGCAACAGCACTCATGTCTTTGCACAACTCTTCCAGTCCACGACAACCTTCAGCAAGTTAGGAGATAACCGCATATGAAATTCAAAGTTACTAAACACAAAGTAGTGAAAGACAGAGGAAAACCTGAGTTTCTCAAGTGTTTTTCTCATTACGCAGCTGATGGTTCAGAGTGAGCATCGCCACAGACCTGTGGGGAACGAGCAGACTGCAGAACTTTGGAAAGTCCCTTCCAAGCCCTGATTCTGCGGGTACGTATTTTTCAGAAGGAGAAGTCAAAGAAAGGAATGAAGAACTACATGTGAGACGTACGACATACATCTACGACATACATCCTACAGTCATTCCACAAAGGCGAAGAATTTCAAAACGTATCCCATCAATCTAAGAAACGTGAGCAGAGGTGGACAGGAGAAGAGGTCACCCACATGGGAATGGTTCATCGGTGGAATATGACTGCCCGTGACCACCCTAGCAACGCAGAGGGCTGTGCAACCACATCAGAACAGCACCTAGAAAAATCACTCGGCTCCCCCTAGCTCAGATTCTCTCTCAACAAGGTATCCAGGATAGAGAGTGGCCACACAACAGCGAACTGTGAGCAAAAAAACCCCAACTATGCGTGAACCACGTGTGGCCAGCCAGTAATTCAAGAAAAGTCAGTTTTTCAAACTCTGAAGAGCTATTGTCTGTCACGGCACAATAGGGAACACAAATTATAGGCCTGACTATTTATAGAGCAGTTAAACGTACACTAAAGCCTAATTTATTCCTAACTGTAAAACCAGAATTATTTATTTATTGCGTGCAACAATACGACAGAGAATTAATAACTACATCGCGTATTCAGACAGATGCATTCTGAAGTGCCAAAGTCCATTTACTGTTCTAGAAATTGGTAGCTGGATTAAAAAAAAAAAAGGTAATTTCTCTTATGTCACTTGTCCAAACGCAGGTGAAAACACCGGCAGCCAGGAGACCATCTCCTGTTTCAAAAGCCTGACGAGGACAGTACTCAACCCAGTTCCCACCGAGGCGGATCCAGGATCCCAGGTCAGCCAAGTTAACGAGACATGGGCGACTTCTTTGGCTGCTCCTCCCGACACTAAAAGCACCAGTAAGACTGTCAAGAATCACACTGATTTCCTTCCAAGTACGAGCGCAGCTTGGAAAGCGAGCAGCGGGGCAGCGGCGGTGCCAAGCGCTGAATGCGCATCCTGGGGAAGGCGGCGAAAAGAGGCCTGGGGACAAAGAAAGGGAAAGCAGGAAGCTCCGGTTTTCCTATCGCCCACAACGACCGGCTTCTTCCCACTATGCAAAAACGCAGAAAGATGATGGAAGAATAGGAGAGGAAGCAGACCTTCCTGCTTTTCTGCAGCATTCAAAAGAGGATAAAGCAAAACAGTTTCAAATGACAACACGCAGCCAGCGACGGGCTGAGAAAGATGCATCTTAGGCAAGGCCTAGACTCGGAATCACACATAGAACCACTGAATGTTGGGGATTGGAAGGGACCTCGAAAGCTCCTCCAGTCCAATCCTCCCATTGCCGGAGCAGGATCACCCAGACCAAGGCCCACAGGAACTCGTCCAGGCGGGTTTGAAACGTCTCCAGAGAAGGAGACTCCACAACCCCCCTGGGCAGCCTGGGCCAGGCTCTGGCACCCTCACTGCAAACAAGTTCCTCCTCAGATTCCAGTGGTACCTCCTGTGTTCCAGCTCACACCCGTTACCCCTTGTCCTGTCACTGGCGCCATCGAGCAGAGTCTGGCTCCATCCTCCCGACACTCGCCCTTTCCGGATTTCTAACCATGACTGAGGTGCCCCCTCAGTCTCCTTTTCTCCCAGCTCCAGAGCCCCAGCTCCCTCAGCCTTTCCCCAGCAGGGAGATGTTCCACTCCATCATCTTTGATGATCACTCCACAGGCTGAACTCCTTCCAGGATGGGGGTTATTTTTAGTAATGAAACTTTCAGCTCGTGTGCTGCAGACGCAGCTTGGAATCTTTATTTTGTAAAGAGCAAAGACAAACCCCACTCTTTCTTGTTTGTTATGAAAGGCTCCTGACAAAGCAGATCCTTACCTCACAATCCTACCTCGCTACTCTGTCCTGCTACCTTCCAGTGCTGCCCACACCTGAAAATTCGATTGTTTACATATATTAACTGCATCATGTTGCCTACAGGCAAGCATGCACTGCTTGCCGAAGTGCCCCTTAGCTCGTAGTGATTAATCCCCGGACAAAACATCCACCAGTGCATTATAAAGCTAAGGATATACTCTCTGTTTCC
This sequence comes from Todus mexicanus, assembly GCA_013389965.1. Lineage (NCBI taxonomy): Eukaryota > Metazoa > Chordata > Aves > Coraciiformes > Todidae > Todus > Todus mexicanus. The sequence goes on from WEIS01092712.1 coordinate 29,872, forward strand.
CTGGCACACCTCTAGCCCGGACGAGACCTACAGAAACACGTCCTACACAGACACAGCTTAAGGACAGACACTAAGGACGTTTGCTCAGCGGGAAGAGGGATATTCCACCTCCCAGTGCCCCCAGTCTGACACGCTGTCTCGCTCCGCGCCACCTCATCCTTCAAGCCCTGTATTTTTCTAAGAATTAAAGGTTGAATTCAGTCCATCTATTCCCACAGTAACCCCTGCCCTGCGTGGAAACAAACTGCTCGATGGAACAGAGGCTTTGCCAAGCCAAGTTTCAGCCACACCTCTGATTTTAAATACATGAGAACCAGTGCAAGTCCGCTCCCCAAAACGATCCCACATTGAGCTTGGCTTCGGCCTCAAGAACCAGCAGAATTTAAAGAGCTGTCTACAAAAACTTCGATAGAGACATTAAAACTTCCCTGTGGAAACCATGAGTGAGGGAAAGCAGGAGATGGGAGTTGTCCCTGCAGCTACAAACGCTCCCCGGCTCTCCCCAGCCCGGCTCCCAGCCCAGCGGCGGGGCAGGGGGAGGATGTTGCTCCAGTCACTGCTCCTTTTCATCTGCACTGACCAAACTCCTGCCCCACCTCATTAACCGCACTCAGCCAAATCCCACTCTGAATAGGCATTTGCATATATACAAGCCTTTTGCAGCTCATTAATGTCATTTGAATGACTCTCACATGTTCATGAATTTAGATGCCGCCTGGCCCTTTTTACATATACAGGCGGGGAATTAAAAAAAGAGAAAAAAAGATTATTTAGGATCTCATGACAAAACGAAGCATTTTCTGTGTTTCAGCCTCATATTTTAGTAAGAAGTGTCTTCGCCCTTTCGCCTCCTGATACACTCGTTAGATAACACAGAGCTTCTAACGCCAGGTAAGGATGGTGTAAGCACCGTGCCACTTCAGAACCTTGCTCCGCCTCTGTGGCAAGAGCAAACGACAGTCAAGTGTTGGGGGAAAAAATAAAAATAGAAGCACCAAGACGTCAAGTCACAGATAAGGACCAAGGAAGCGAGGAGTCAATGCAGTTAATCGACTAATATTTAGCTGAAGCTCTTTGCTAAGCCGTGCGAACGAGCTCTGGAACACAAAGGCACATTTTTTACAAACTCTTCTAGTTAAGTGAACACGGGAAACAAGTTTCAACACATCTCTGCTTCCCCTTAAAAGAGCTTGGCACCACCTCAGAGCTCTACATAGGTTTAAAACCAACCCGAATGGCAGAGGTCGAAGGAAGCGCTGGGAACCCAGTGTGCGCGCACGGGCTGGCTATTCTGACAGCACTAATAATATTTTAAAAATAATAATAATTTAAAAAGCAGGCTATAGATCTTCGGCTCGCTACTCAAAGTTCTTCTGTTACCACCGTGTCCGAGTTGTTCCAAGACCAAACAATAGGGGAAGGTCATGCGTGGAGCTCAGCAAGGGCCTGCGCTGGCTCATGCGGCTTAACCTGTTCATTAACCACTGAAGAAACAGAGGGATCGGCACTGACAAAGCTGCTGGTTTTAAAGATGAACTGGAGAAGCACCGGGAGACCAGCGACAGAGCAACCCAAGCGTTGCCGATGGGGAAACGCAGCCCAGCCAGAGCTCGCTTTACATATAAAGTGATGGGCTCTGGGATGACCTTTACCACACTGGAGCAAGCTCCCGGGCCCAAGATAAACAGACCTAGGAAAACATCGGCTCAGGAGCAGTCAAACACACAAATCATTGTGAGAAATCATTAGAAAGGGAACTGGGAGCAAATGAGAAGCCATTAGACACTGTATAAATCCCTGGTTCATTCAGATCTCAAAGTGCAGGTGGGTTCGGCGGTCATTAGAAGTGGCAACGCTCCCAGAAGGATGACAGAAATCCAGCCTGACTTCCCGAATTAAGAAATAGCAAAAGCTAAGAGTGTTCAGTCTAAAAAATAGAGAATATGGGGACAGACAGGACAGCAAAGTAGAAAACCACAAACAGTACGAGGTAACGAGACAGAGATCAGCTCTTCAAGCTCTTTCATTACACAATGTAGTGACCAGGGGATGAAGCTGTGAAGAAAAGGAGTTTATGTAGGTTCAAGAGGAACCTGGACAGGCACTTGGAAAATCCATTTCTTACGGCTTGTCCAGCTAGTGCCCCCCTCGGGTTCAGAGGAGTGAGCTGGAAATAGCTGGAGGTCAGCAAAATACTGCAGGGAGTTGACAGGTATCGCTCGCCCTTTGTCCTGCTCTCGCTTTTCCCTACGTGCTCCCTTCTGGAAGCCGCAGGAGACGACACTGGGCCAGGTGGAGCCTCGGTCTGACACAGTACAGCTACATTTACATTCTTAAGATTCAGTTTATAACACATGTTTATTTTCAGCCATTTCCTCAGAACCTCAAGCGACGCCGTCGAGAGCCTCTAATAAAAACGTTATTTCTCAACTGAAAGAGTCAAATTTTAACACCGAAAAGGGAAACATGGAAATGAGCTGAATGAAAACCTGGGGTGCACACCCTTTAGAAAAATATTATCTGAAATACTCGTCATTTGAACTGACAACAGCTCTGATAGTGGATTAAAAAAATCTGAAGCCCTGCCATCAAGTGGCCTCAGCAGATTCACTGACGAGATTGCTGCTAAATCAACACAGAACCTACGGAAAAAGAGGAGCTTTGTTTCTGTCCCACTGCTGAAGTTCCTACGGGTTTCATTTTGGGGCAATATATTTCTAGGTGCACTAACAACCCCGCAGCCAGCCCGAGCAGAGCTGCCTCGAACTGCTTTTTCAATAAACTGAAAATCCACACAAATACTTGGATCGTTTTGAAGGCTCTTATTTTGCACCAGGGAAACAAGATACAACATCTGCACGAAAAGTGAGCTCATTTTGTCAAGGGAGTCTCAAGAAACAATACCAGGAATGAATGTATCAGAAAACATTCTCATCCGCACAACTTTTTACGACGCGCTCCTGCGGCTCAGGTTACAGATTTCACCTGAACCGAACACGTTATCCCTATTGTATTTGGCCTCTGCTTTTTTAAAATAAATAATAGCGAGCAGCACCTCTGCTAAATTGCCAAGCTAAACTACGCTCGCTGCTGCTCCCATCCTATATTCTATTTTTGCACGTGGACTAAGCAACTTTTCAAATAAAAACTTGAACAGAGCAGCCGCACAAAGTCACAGAATCACAGAAACTCTTTGGTTGGAAGAGACCTTCGAGATCACCCAGACCAACCCTGGAGCCAGCACCGCAAGCTCGCCACTAAATCGTGTCCCTAAGCGCCAGGTCCTCGCACCCTTTAAATACCTCTAGCGATGGCGACTCCACGCTCCGGCCCAGACCCTGCTCTACAAAGAGGCATCTTGCACAAGACCGTAAATAAAGGTAGGCAACAAGTTTCAGCTCTGATTGTTTGCCAACCTCTTGTCCCCCACTTTGAGGGACAGTAAACTCCTTGAGGTGGCTGGGCAGCGAAAGCAAGCTCTGCTCCCACAGCCAACAAGCCGAAATGCTCTTCTTCAGAAGGAAGATGGATTTTCTCAGCAGAAAGCTCTGGCGCTGTCACATGTGAAGCAAAGCTGAAGGAACCTCACCCAGACCCACACTGATGTGACCACAAACATGCAAAAGGACCAAGATCAGGCTAGGCCACAGAAGTGACTCTCAGATTGCCAGCTGTTCTGTGGAGATACATCGAGGCAATTTTAATCCCAGAAGGAACCTGAGATGGATTATTTTGCTAACCTCTGCCTTTTGGCTCAGCTGCTGATCTGCTCCCCGTGGGGAGCCTTGAGAGCAGAGGAGCAGCATCAAGCAAGTAACATGGTCAAGAGGGTCAAGGTTGAAACGGGATAGACCTGAGGCACCACAGTGCAAACCACACCCTCTGCAAACAGAGCAGGGGACGGATCCTATGGCTGCTCAACAAGATGTTGTACAGGATGGAAAAGGAAAGCCACAGTTCTGGCTGTCAGCTTGAGGACGTGCCCAGTGGAAGAACCACTGTGAACACAAACTCCAACAGCTTCAACAGAAACTTCTTGGACACCTAAAGGGCTCTGCAGTTTTATCCTTCATCACCTCTTTGGATCAGAACTGGGTTTTTCCTAGTATAAACTTAGCTTAGAAAACCAGGCCTCTAATCTAAGCTCTGCCCAAAGATTATGACTTAACTCCTGCCCAACACAAATCTCTGAGAACGTTTATCGTGTATTTCCACACTCTCAAATGGCTGCGGCCACAAAAGCTGCATCTTCAGGAAGCACAGGCAATGCTGCAACCAAGCAGTAAGGACGCTGAGCTCAGTTTTCCATCAGCTTTATACCCGGGTATTTAATGGGAGGGAAAGAAAGAGCGAGAGAGCTTAGTGCATCGATTTTCAAACTGGACGGGAATGCTGGGGAGGCTGCTTGTGAGAGATGCCTACCTCCCGCCTGTCGTCTCTCATCATCTCCTCTCAGAAGGCTTAATGCTTTTGAAATCTAATTTTCTGAAGCAACCTCCACCCTTTCCAGTGATATCAGTTCACAAGAACTACTTTTGGACATTTCTGAGGATTTTGTAATACATCTCCACTAACAGGAATCCACAGGATTAAAAACTCCTCCAGAACTACCTCCGTGGCATGGAATCATCTGCCCAAATCAAGCCTCAAAAGCAAGCTACCGGTCTCTTTTTGTCACAGATGTGAGGTACAGCAAGATGATCTGGCAAGAGGCTGGGACAATGGGGCTTATTCAGTCTGGTGAAGAGAAAAAGCTTTGGAGGAACCTACTGGCAACCTTCCAAACACGGAAAGGAGGTCATCAAGAAAACGGAGCCATGATCTCCACAGAGGTACACAGCAGAAGGATGTGAGCCAAGAGGCGCAAGGTGAAATAAGAGGTTCAGGCTGGATATAAAAAATAGTAATAATAATAAAAAAACCCCAAGCCACACAAACCTGGTTTTACCATGAGACAGTTAAGCAGTAGAAGAGTTTGCCTTGGAGGTTTTGAAGACCAGACTGGATAAAATCCTGAGTAACCTGTTCTGACCTCGCAGCTGATCCTGCTCCAAGCACGAGGCTGCACTGGAGATTTCCCAAGTCCCCTTCCAATCAAAATCACCAAACAATCTATGGTCAGGATCAAGGGAGCAACTAGATGTCAAACTGAAAGGAAAAGCCAACAGGAGAATCCTACTGAACTCTTGAAGGATTTGGCACAATCGGTCATATCTGGGCTGGTAAGCAGCGGAAAAGCCCTCGTAGCGTACACTAGAAACGTGCCAGGCAAAGGGAAGAAAATCTCTGCAGAGATAAGGGGTGCTTCCCAGTTTACTGTCCTGGAAAAGCTGCTGGCTGCGTACCAGCCCCAAAGCAGGGTAGAGATTGCAACTCACCCTTTCTTACTCTCTCCTGCTGTTAGATGTACTTCTAGGATGGCAACTGGCAACTGAAGCATTACCTCCAGCCCAAGCAGGCCTGGCAGGAGCAGAGAGGAGGCACAACTCATACATGTTTATTAGCACGTATCCAGAAAGCTCATTACCATTTCCTAAACAAAACAAGGGAAGTTCACTGCAGAGCGATCCGCAGCGATGCACATCAAGTGACTAACACTTATCTTTCTGTCCTCCGCGCTAAATAAACTTTCGCATACCCACAGAGCCTTCGCTGCAGAGCCCGGGACTCTATCCTTACCAAGCACTGGCTTTAAGAGGCTCACTCCCCTTTCTCCATTAATTATCGTGCCACTGCCTATATAAATCTCTTGTATATCATCACCTACAGACATAAAGGTCAAGCTTAGGTTGACCTTTGCTCCAATTGTATACTAGCTTTCCATTTCTTTGTTTCATATAATCTAGACAAGCCCTGTAACGACCGCCTTCTGCTCGTGCCTATTCTCCCCCAGTCCTGGAATACAACGCAGAGCGCTCCAGTGTCCCCCCAGTAGATGCAAAGGGACAGACTCTAAGAGCCGAGACGTGGCACCGCATCTACAGCCATCTCTAATCCCAACAGGAGAAAAAAAGATGAAGCAAATTGCTGACAAACTCCTGGATCAATACAGCTGCAACAGACACGGGAGTCTCGGCAGAACAACCAGAAAAGAAACAACAACAGAAAGGTCTGGGCCACAGCAAGCAGAGAACAATAATATAACGTTACCTGCTTTCGCTTGGGCCGGCTGCTACGGAAAATTTAACAGATCAGAACAAGGCTAGATAAGCTCACATCTCCCATCCCCATCCTCCACCCCATGTATTCTCATTTTCAAAGGTTTAACATCACCTACTTGTTGTTGTAGCCCCAAAGCTTATATTTTACTTTGGAATAAGCCACATTTTATGGCAGCGACTAGTTCAGAATGACTTTGAGTGAAATCCCAGAAATCAGCAACCTTTGCTAAGCTACTGGAGCTCCTTTCTCCTCCTCTTTCCCCCACCCTTTAACTAGCAAAACAATCTACTGTTAAGCAAGGCATTTATTTTCATGAGCAGACTACCATTCAAGGTACTACGTGTCATTTTTGCATCATAAAATTCAATCATCTTCATTTTAAAAAGCCTAAACCAA
>WEIS01092714.1:3504-17246 GCA_013389965.1 Todus mexicanus
ATCAGGGCTTTGGCTTTCCTAACCTGATTCCTAGCTGCTCAGACAATTTCTCCGTATTTCTCCCAGGCTACCTCACCTTATTTTCCCCCTCTGTAGGCTTCCTATTTGCATCTGAGTTTGTCCAGGAGCTCCTTGTTCATCCGTTCAGATCTCCTGGTGCTTTTGCCTGGCTTCCTCTTCTTTGGAAGGCTTCGCTCCTGAGCTTGGAGGAAGTGATCCTTGAATATTAATGAGCTTTGTTGGGCCTCTCTTCTCTCCAGGGATGTATCCCATAGTACTCTACCAAACAGATTTCTGAAGAGACCGTCTGCTCTCCTGATGTCCAGAGTAGTGAGCTTGCTGCGTACCCTCCTAGCTGCCCTAAGGATCTTGAATTCCACCTTTCACCATTTCATTGTTACTGCAACCAAGGCTGCCCTTGAGCTTTGCATTTCTCACCAGCCTCTCCTTGTGGGTGAGACATTTCCGATACGTGAAATTAAACACAACGCTTTTAAGAATGAAGGTCAGATTTGCAGCTTGTGTTAATTAGAAGAGGTCCATTAAATCAATGAAAAAATAATAGCTTTTGATGATAAAATGGCAATTTCTTGAAGATGCTATGCTTCCAGTTTGTACTTTTGTGCTACATATTGTATGCGTTGCTCAACCTGTTCATTTGTGCTAACTGTTTAATTTTACTTTTGCGATATCCATTAGATAAGGGGTTAAACTGTGCAATTCTGGATCAAGAAAAAATTGTGATTTTAATGGGTTATTTTATTTATACTTTTACTGCTCTGAGTCCATTATTAATGTGAAAACACATTTAAAAAATTTGCTCTGCTTCTGTAGAACACTTACTTCTGGCTCTTCTGATCTTTCTGGTCTTCTGCCTGCTAGAATTGAGGTGTTACAGGTCCTACTCATGTGATTTTTTTGGTAACCATCTTTACTCAGCTTTCAGTTGTGGACCCCTTTAAAATATTAGCTTTTTGATTCATGTGCCCATTTGTTGAATTAGGCTGTTACTATGGCAACCACATTAGTGTGGTAGCCATGTTTTCCTATCTTTCCAGGAGTATTTCTAAGAGTAGATTAACAATATTTGAGTTATCTTGCATTTTCATGGAATTCCTAACATCTTCAAGTGCTGCTGTTTTTTTAACAAAAAATTACTGCAGAGCAGCATAAATTCCAAATACTTATTTGATGATGCTCAAACTGATAATTCAGAATCTGTGCATCTGATGATGGTTTAGATTTACAAAGAGTGTCTGAAAATTCTGCATTGTAGACACAAGCATTTAGATAATGTCACTCACTGATTGCAAAGAGAAATTCTTGGCTAAGCCTTGACAGCAAAGCAAATCTGGTCTGTCCTTTTTAAAATTACCATCTTAAAATTGGTGGAATTATGCTGTGATTTTTGTGTCCTTTTATATGTAATACATGTTTTTGAAGCATTTTAAACCACTTGGAAAATGGCAGCCATAACACTGAAGACCTCTAAAGGAGAAATAGAAGTTTATGTACATATATAGTTGGAACACAAGAAACTTCTGATGAACTTCGCTGTTGTTAATCCTAAACAGTAGAAGGGGAGAAAAAAAACAACCCCAAACCCACACAACCCAAACTCAATGCCACACACATACATAAAAAACCCCACCGAACAAATAATCTGTCTTTCAAAAAATCTGTTTCAGAAGTAATTACTCCCATGCTTTCTCTCCTAAGTCTGGAAATAAACATTAAAATTTAACAAAACCATAGATTTCCTTTTCATTTCCCTGAACCAGGAACTTCAAGAAAATGTCAATATGAAGAAAAAACGCATAGTAAAATTATCATGGACTCCCACATCCAACTCCTTTAAAAGATGTAAAAGCAACACTTGACTGCAGGGGATGGATGATGTAGGGAGTTGAAAAGTATTGCAATATGTCCTGCACCAGCTGTCCCTCAGGGGCTGCTGATCTCAGCAGAAAGACTCAGTGGCTTTGTTTGTTTCCAGGCTCATCCAGCTGACAGGAGCAGAGCTTGTGTCTCACAAACTGCAGTTGCATGAGAGCAGATCAGCCACACAAGCCTGTTTACAATCAAAGACAGTTGTGAAGACTTGGAAACAATAATTAAAAAAATACAGGCAAAGTCCATTCTCAAAATTTATTTTTACCATCATTGGGATTTTGATGATTGGTCCTTAACATTTATTAAAAATCTCATTAATTGACAGTACTTTGTTTTTCAAACACAGTTTTCACTGAAATAATGTCTTGTATTCAGATTCTCAGTGTGAAAAATGGTATAAGTAATCATAATTGTAAATATGTCTGAAAAAATATTTTTTCAAAATTAACGTTAAAGCATCTCTAAAGACATATTTTTATTTATTTATTTTTAATTTACATTTATTTGTTCTTTGTAAAAACTAACATTGATGAGAACTCCACAGATAATCTGCAGTCTGATTCCTCTCTTTTTCTCTTGTACCTTTCCAAATTAGTAATGAGTCCATGAAGAATAAACCATATAGTAGTTAGCAGAAAGGCAGCTTGTCTCTGGCATACAATGCTGCATAGATTTCAACTGCAGATTTTAAATCACTGCTCTGGACTGCAGGAGAAACTACTTTTTAAATAAATGAAAGCCATCTCATATTTATCCTAATTTAAAGATTACAGTGAAAAGAAATTGTGAAGTGCAATCTAGGTATTAAAACTTGCTAGCAGAAGTGTAGAAAAAAAAATCTGGAACACAAGCTGTTAAGGAATTCAAAGAGTTTTATCAGCTTTTTTTTCTGACTGAGAGTTCAATAAAAGCAGTTGCTTTTGCTGAAATAATTTTGAATTTCAGTACACATTCCTTTTAGACATGGTATAATGAAGAAGAATATCTTACATTTACAGTCAGAGTCTCAAGGTTTTTATTCAAAAGGATGAGTTCAGCAATAAACAATGTCTGTTTCCTGATTTTTCATGGCCACATGATGTATCAAAGCTTTTTAGTGTCTTCTGTTTGATATGTAGCGTAGAAGTCTCATTGAAGCTAAGAAACAAACACTGATGTTGCAGTTTGGTGGGGATACTTGGAATATTTCTGTGAGAAATCAAAAAGAGGTAATCTCAGGTAATAAATCTAATATACCCAAGTGACTGGTCTGCTTAAGAAGGTAAATAACAATTGTCTTATGAGACAGAAAATTAAAATAGATGCTTTCTCATTTCTTTCCCCTGCATCTTCTTTGGTATGTTTTGACAATCCCACTTGCATTAACAAACATGTTCCATACTCCTCTTTCAGCAGTGGGAAATGTAATACAAAGAGAAACAGAGCAACACCTAAACCACTGTTCATTTTTTTTTCAGCACTGAATGTTTCTGTATTGAAATTTTGTATACATGAGACACCACGAGGAATCTGAAAACCTTCATTAGATGTATGGGCATTTGGGGGAAATAATTTTTTGTGTAAACCCTCGATTGCATCCAGGTCTACCTGAAACTGGAGGGGAAGCACTTGAGGGAGTCATAGACATGGAGAAATGAGGATGCTACCTTGAATAATAAGTTAGAGAACAGGTCACCTGAGACACAGCATGGGAGCATGCTTAGTTTCTTACACTGAGTACAAAGCTAACAAGGAAAATCTTGTAGTACTGTGGGTTTACAGGGTACTGCTAGGGAGTGCCCTAAAATTATACACTGCAGCTTAGTAGATCATAGCAAACACATTTATGAACCTGAACATTTGTTTTCAGACTGCATATAGACATTCTTAGACAACTTCAAACTTTTCAAAGCTGCAATTTCTCTACATTTTTTCACTCTTGTTCTAATAGGCTAAGAAAACACAATAAACTCTGTACTGATCTGACCTTTCCTCACAAATTTTCAACTGATAAGAGGAAGGCTCCAATTTGTAAATACAAACAGCAGGAAATGTGCTAGAATACATGGCAATCTCTTTTTCTTTTTGGCTGTAAATCCATTCCAGCCATAAGGTCAAATATATTCCATATTATATTCCAATAATCAGGCTGTCTGGAAAATTAAATCCCCTTTTGCTGCCCTGCTCCTGAGAGGGCAGCAGTGGCTTTGCTGTGAATTTGAGTAGTAGCTCTACTATTCTGTAGTTGTTCTATGTGGGCAGCTGGGGACAGAGCTGAAGCAAAATAACCAGGCTTGTCCTTTAGCCACCTCTGCCTGTTCCTACCAGTTGTCTTCACTGATCTTGGTGGAGTTCATTCCTGAGAAACACTGGGTGCAGAAACCTGGTGGAAGGTGGCGTTTGAGGGCCGCAGAGCTATACGGTGCCTCTGCTGCTCAATCAGTCCCCACAAGCCCCCCTTCTTGCCGCTGTGGAGCTGTAGACAGTGTTTGGGTTGCGGTGTCTCTGCAGGGAGGCTCTGCTCCAGATCCTGGGCTTGTTTCTCTGGCGGTGCATGGATGAGCTGACCACATACTCCTCCTAGTCATTGTCTGCTGCCACTGTGTGCCAGCCCTGTTCCAAAGGCTGTCTGCAGCATGGGCAGGCACCTCTCCCTCTGGCTCACTTCAGGGAGCTGGCAAAGCAGAAGCGATGAAGGCACCATATGAACTACATTTTCAGTGTCACCTAGGATAATGGTTCAAGGGCAGTCTACTGCTGCTTCTGATGGCCCAGCTTGGAGCATATACTTGCACCGTTGCTGATATCTTTCAGTGCTTGATCAGCAGACCACAACATGTACTGCACAGAGACACGCAAATTGTCTGAACTTTTTAAGTGCTAGGAGGGTAGAAACAAAGGAAACCCAAGAAAGCTGTGGGAAAGGGTGTCCATTACCACCAAAAGGAAATCATGAAGAATCTCCTTGTGGTCTGGAAAACAGAAACAGCACTCCTGTGGGCCAGTAAGCTCTCAAAATCATGTTCTGCCACCATTAGGGTTATAGTTCAGAAAACTAGAGAGCCTACAGCTCCAGGGACACTGGTACTGCAAAAGGTGTGTCAGGTGGAGCACGGTGCTGCCCCAACGTTGCTCTCTCCACACTTTTTGTATCTGGGTCTCCTGCATGACCCTGACAGTCGAACCTCAAAATCTCATTCCCACCATCATTAAGGTTAGGGCTAAGGTTCAGAGAACCAGAGAACCTACAGCTCCAGGGGCACTGGCACTGCAAATGGCATGTCAAGGGGAGCATGGTGCTGCCCCAACCTTGCTCCCTCCACTTTTCATATCTGGTGCCCCTGTACACCTTGGCACCCAATCATCAAAAACCTGTTCCCACCATCATTAGGGTTAGGGTTAGGCTTCATAAAACCAGAAAGCCTAGAGCTCCAGGGACACTGGCGCTGCAAAATGTGTGCCAAGGAGAGCATGTCGCTTTCCCAGCATTGCTCCCTCCACATTTTTCATATATAGCATGTCCAACAAGCATCTCTGGAACGTTTATCTGTGGTTTTATTTGGTGGTTGTTTGTTCCTTTGTTTTAATCATGTGAAGTTGTGTCAACATCTTGAAGAATTTAATATATGCGGCTCCAAATGAATTTTTTTTTTAGAGTTTAAAAGCATTATTTGTTTTTAATGGAATCTATTCAAGTCTTGATGAAACCTGCCTGTGGTTTACAATAGAGGTACTTCTATTGCAGTGCAGTTACAGCAGAATTGCTCTGCAAGTTTCCTTTCAACCTCTAACTAGGACTAATTAACATTACTGGGTAATTCACTACATAACTGTATTATTCATTGTCATTTCTCATTGTAATGCTCTTACTAAGTGCATTAGTGTTATAAATTAACTCTGTTGTAATTACACCATAATTAGGCACACACTAATACAACCAAGGAATTAGTGATAACAGGTAGTAACAAAAACTGTTACTACTCTACAATTGCACTTGTAATTACTAAATAACTGTGTTGTAGGTATGTAATTTGAAGTGATGCTAAAAAAGAAATCTTTCTACTTCTATCTGAAAGAGATTTACTATACACACATCCACCCCTAATAAATACAAAACACATTGATTTAAAAATTTTTAATACAGCAGAAATAAGGCTGAAATTTTTCCTCACTGTAAATACATCTGCAATATATCCTTGTTCACTCAAGGAGCTTTCACTGATATATCTGCTATTTACATCAAAGAAATAATTTATATTTTTATTGGAAATGTTGGAATACTGTAACTGTTTCTGTATTGCCCAGTACTGCAACAGTTGTGGGGTTCTTCGGCCTGAGTTCTTTTGGTGGCATTTCCAACCTAGATTAATTTGTTTGCTCTGTAAATATTATAGAAATGTTGGTGCTGTAAATGAAGAGATATACCAAAACTAGAATTTACCAAAACCAGCATTCGTCAAAACTGGCCTCAGAAGCCATTTATATGTTTCCACATGATGCCATATCCTAGACTTGCTAAAAGCTAACATTCAGTATTCCCTTGGTAGGGCTATATTGTTTTGGGGATAGTTATTAAAATAGTCCCAATATGACAACCACACTGGACTCTGCAAAAGCGCTACTTTGCCTGGAGCTGATCTGATGAATCCATCGAGCTATATAGGTGAACCCAAAACTCCTGGCACAGTCTGGATTCATAGTGGAAGGAACAGTAGGATTAAGTAGGCCTCCGTGAGGCCCAGTTACTAGACATAAACTCAGAGATGTTTGGTTCCTGGTTTTTCCGATGATCCTGAATAGACTCTTGTTTTATCACCTTTTCTAAAGCATTTTGAAACCCATTAATGGATGGTGCTCATTAATACCTGGACTTTATTTCAGAAATCCTGGGAATTATGCATGAAAGGACAACACTGCTAACATTCATCCATGCCACCTTCTGACTCTTTCTCAGATGTGTCCCCAGCATCACAATAACATGGAAGAACAGAAAGCAGGGTCTGGTGTCTGCAGCAGAAGAAACTACACGACATCAAGGAAGAATCAGGTCAAGCTCCCTTACAGATTAAGTTCCATGACTTTCATATACCAGGTAGCCCATTGTTTCACTGGAGGTGAAAGTATGATGCTATAAACTGATTTTAAAAATCGTGTCTTGTTCTGCTTCGTCTGATGTCTGGAATACTCTGATAAACTGAGTGGGATTAGAGAGAGTGCTGTACTAGCAGTTAAACAGAGTTTGTGAGTTAGAGGTTAATTTGGTACAGGAAGGAATATTTCTTTTACTGACTGGAAAATACTTCTCTGTCTTCATATATCTGCCTATTGAGTCTCATCAGTATGTATTTTGAAAAATACAGTGGGAGATTGGACTAGATGATCTTTCAAGGTCCCTTCTAACCCTTAGCAATCTGTGATTCTGTGATTCTGTGAAAAGTACAGAATGGAAATCCTATATCCTGATTTCCTGGATTCTACAACAGCAGTGGTGTTAGTGGAAGAGGGAAACAGTAACTGGTTGTATGGATCTTGTCAGAAATTAAAAAATGCATATTGATTTAACATAGGACATAGCCAAGGAAATTTGAATCACTAAATATTTGGCAAATCTAATACAGACACCATTTTGCTGTAAAAGACTGGCACAGGATATTTTAATAACATTTTTTTGCAAATTTACACATTGCCTATAGTCAGACGGGGGACTTGATTAACCTTTAAGTAGAGTATCTGTTCCTTTCAGTAGCTACTACCCATATTTTTGCTAATATATGCTTTTTTAACAAATACTGAATGTTTTAAAAAAAGAGGTTTTATATAGGTAGATTTGTTTTTGTATTGTGGTAAGACGACATGAAGACACTCAGGATGTTTCACTGAGAGACTCATATTTACTTATTTTCAGTTATACTTTAGTAACTTGGCTGATATATATTATCTGTTATTTCAGCAGAATCTAGATTGCGTCTTCCATATACTCACACTTTTAATTACATTTCTGCTGTGAAGTACCCAAAAACATCTCTATTCTTCTATTAAAAATATAATCACTGGATATGAAACTGTAGTCTAGAATACGATCTTAAAGACTTATTTATGTATTTATTTCCAATCAAACAATAAGTACCACTGGCAAAATTTGCCGTGTGACAGAGACCTGAGGCAAGGTCTTCTGATTTTAGTCAGAATTCAGCACATCTTTAGACAGAATGTAAAGTTAACCATCTTCCATGCTGGTGTGAAATCTATAGTTCCGTAGTTCTGAGCCATAAGGTTTACTGGTTGGAATGGTAGACTGCCACATCATAGGAATGGGTTATATGTGCACAGAATAAAGTGGTAGATAAAATATGAAAAATTATCATCCTCTAAGGTTCTGTGTAAACACTATCAGCTGCTTAAATGTACTTCATAGTTAATAAAATATTTAGTTTCTGAGCATTATTTGCCCAGAACAACGCATGGTGTTTGTCATTATTTTCTTTTCCTGTTTTCCTGGAAAACCCCAACTGAAACTATATCTTTAATGTTTTAGCAAACCAACATAATTTCTGCGGCCAGAGCTGTTGTATAAAGTGAATTCACAGAGGAAACTCAACTCATGTAGCCTATATGCTACCCAGCAATTAGTAGTAAAATACAGGAGGCTTGGGATTTTTCTAAAACAGTTAATTCTGAATCCACTAGTCAAATACTATCAAAAAATTGTTTATTTTATGATACAGCTCAGAACATAGTAAATAATTCTTCTATTGCCTTAGGATGGATTCTGAAATAGGAAAATGGCAGTAATACAGTTCTTTCAAATAATTTTCAGGCCAGGCATGGTGCACAAAATGCTAGTACAAGATTTGACAGTAAGTGATAAGTTTTCAATCTTCAGGTTAAACTTAATGGTTCAGACATAGGTCGGGGAATAATAATGGAAGAACCTTATAGTAGATGAAAACATGGATAAACAAAAAAATCCTGCCTGAGATAAAATTAAAAAAAGGTATGCAGAAGGTAGAAGCAGAGATGGGCTTCCCAGGAGTAATAAAAACATATTGCTCCATTGTACTGGAATGGAGTCAAGGAAGTTGAAGCTCAGCTAGCATTGGAAGTGGTGACAGGTGTGAAGGGCAATAAGATTAAGAACAGAGGGTGTCGAGAAAACTGAGGCACACAGTCCTTTTTTGGTTCGCTGGTAAGGCCTGCCAGTTGTCTGGGCTGACACAGAATGCATGGGAATGCAGCATTGCACCTTCAGGTGGAAGAATGATTTAGGGAATAAATAAGTCAGTATATTGGGTGTAGGTAGCCAGGTTTTGGTAGCTATGGGACTGCAGAGTGGCCTCTGTGTGGAGAGGCTGAAGCTGCCCTGTGCTGAACACAGCTGGTTCCAGCCAGCTCCAACTGACCCACTGCAGGGCACGGCTGAGCCTCACAGCCACAATGGCAGCACCATGGGGAAAATCCTGAGTGAGCGAAGGCAGAAAATTCCAAAGAGAAGTAAAAGGGAGCAGAAAGAGAGAGACAGCACAAGGGACACCAAAGTGAGAGAAAGAAGAGGTCGTCCTCCATGGTGATGAAACAGACATTCACTGTGGCCTGTGGAAAGCCCATACTAGAGGAAACAGGTACTCAGGAAGGAACTGCAGCTCCCACAGAGGCCCCACGCTGGAGCAGAGGAAAAGTGTGAAAAGAAAGGAGCAGAAGAGAAGCAGCTTTGCACTTATGGTAACCAGAGCTCCACAACCCCTATCAGGGTTGCCTCACTGAAGGGACTGGATGAAACCTGTGGTGATAACAAAGGATGAGGAGCGGACTCTGCGCCTTGGAAGAGGTACCCCTGCCCTTGGTAGGCTGTGCCCAGGTGCCGCTCCAGCCATGCTGAGCTCAAGGGCTGCCAGTCCTCACTGTCTCTGATCCTACCTCTCTCCTGGCTGTGAAGCAAATGCAGGGACCTGCAGCCTCTGCTGGGGACTGGCGGAACACTGGGCAGGGAGTGTGGAGCTTGCCCAGGACTGCCAAGGGAGAAGCAGGTCTCCATGTCTTGAGATCTGAGCTTGTGCTGGAAACTCATTTTCTTCTGTTTCTCCCTCAGAGCTGGCAGAGGTGACCTGGAGGATGAGTTCCAGTGCTGCTGTGGCTTACCCTTCACCCATGCTACTTCAGCCATGAAGTGGAAGACCTTCAACATCAGCGAGGTGGGTGAGAGCAAATTGATTGCACAGCTCCGGGGGTCAGGTGAAGGGATTGTCAGGGCATATGTATAAGGTCCTGTGGAGGTGAGGCAGGAGCCCCCCAGCAGCCTGGTGCAAGGCCTATCCGCTCCTTGGCAAGGGGAGAGGGGTGAGGAGAAGGAAGGTGCAGCCTGGGAGCAAGGGAGTCCAAGGCGAAGGGATAAAGTGGGGCAGGAGAAGAGTGGGAATCACCAAGGCTGAGGAAGGAGACTGTCTTTTGAGTCTGAGTTAGCTGTCTTGGGTGATGAGGCAGGAATCAAGATACAGAGGAGATTTCAGCAGAAGCAGGATGTCCTGTGGTACAGGTATGGACTGGCTGTGAAGGCAGTGCCCCAAGCCATGAGGAGAGGCTAGAGACCCCTAAAGGTAAATTTGCACAGCAGAAGGCCGCAGTATGTCAGAAACACACATCCTTCCTCAGGTATCCTGTGCTTTCCATATTGTATACTTTGCTGTCAGTGTCAAATGTGTGGTGATGTGATGGCAATGCTTCTGGAGTAGAGCATGGTCAGCACCAACTGAAAAGTGTCTCTGTGCTCTGCTGAATGGTGCAGCTCTCCCCATGCTCAGAGCTGCTCAGCATTGACTTTGTTCAGAAAAAAATGCACTTGTTTGAAATATGAGTAATCTTTTTGAATTCAGTGAATCTCAGCCTACTCTAGCAAAACCAAATGATCATACTTATAAAGCTGGATAACACAGAGTCCTACACATCCTATGGCGTTTTCGCAATGTTCAGTAGTCAAAAAATAAAGCTATTTTACAAATTATCAAACTTCTGAAAATTTTTGATATTTTGGGGGTAGAACTGAATAAGACACACAAGAAAGATGTTAATTTCTGGGTCTGCTAGTATTTTTTAGTTTTTTTACCCACTCTACAAGTTCTTTTCTCAATCTTAGTGTGGTCTTAATACACAGCTTTGCTGATGTCATGGTTTCACTCAGTTCGTTCTGAGAAGAAATTGAGTACAAGCTTAGTGAAAAATGTACTAGTTTTGAATGAAGTTGAATATGAAAAGTTTTTTTAAAACAGAGCAACAAAGATTCTGCATAATATCTGTAGTTTTGGCCTTTATGGGAAAATTATATATTCACATTTGTTAGTTCTGCTTTTTGTCACCTTGACAAGTGTCAAATATTTTTACTGGAAAATAGCTTTTTGCACTATTGAAAATTTTAATAGATATGTTAATGGCGAAAATTTCCCTTTTTTGGCTTTATTTAAAAGGTTGTATTTTATATCAGTGGGCAAAATGAAGCTGTTATTCTTTCAAACCCTTTTCAGTCCCATACTGTTGATTATTCTGCACATTGCTGTGGGTTTTTTGCCTCTGTTGGAGAGAGGATTTAGAAAAAGAAAAGCAGGCTTCCTCCAAACAAAAAAGAGACTTGTTTTAGGAAAAAAAAAATGTTAAGGGAAAAAAATAATGGAATTCTTACATTCAGTCAGATCCTACATTTCTAAAGCAAAGTATCAGCCAAGCTAAAGATGTTTAAAAAAAAAAAAAAAAGAAAGAAAGCTTCATAAAAAGTGAAATTCCTCATCCTCCTCTCCAAAGGCTGAGGGTTGTTTGCTTTGAAGGTCATATTTAAAGTAACTCACTGGTATATTACTTAAAAATACAGCAACTACATCAGGTTTTATTTAAAATATAATTTGTCTGTTACATTGCATTTGATTTCTCTTTTTTGTTACTTTGCTCTTCTTCCTTTTAATGAAAAGAAAAATTAAAATGAGGAAATAGCTGGTGAAGGAAAGACATGAAATGTTTTGGAGACGCTGCACAAGGTTGTAGTGCAAATGAAAGCAGTAGATGCTGATCTTTCTATAGTTAAAGGTTTAAGTAATTTATTTTCCAGTTCATTATCCACTTAATCACTCTTAAAAATTGGCACAAAATGCTAGTCTGTAGGTAAGTTCTTTTAGTCAAAACAATCAGCATACTATGTTTTTCATGTTATTATCTTTGTTACAGAATGGGAAAAAATCAGATGTTAGAAATGACTATGGATTAATTTTTCTGCATTTTGGGAGCTTTTCGGTTCTAATTTTCCTCTCTGTTTTTATCTCTTTTCTGCCTCTTCCTTCTACCCTTGGTATTTCATTTTTAAATAAAATCCTTAATGTTACTTTAATTCAATATGTATTTAATAGATTTTGGCTTCAGTTAAATACCTCTTGGTTATCGGAACTCAGTGATTTGAAGAAGTCCTGTAGTAGAGCTTTTGATACTGAAGGCTTAGAGAAAGCTCCAGGGCTCAACAGCTTGGAAATGGTGCTGCTTAAGGTGGAAAATGGCAGCTTGCTTTCCACTTAACAGAAAAATGCTTCCCCAATTTGAATCATTATATGCACTTTGTCTTAAAGCAATTGTGTTTCATGTAAGATAATACTTGGAAAAGGTCAGATCGTTACTCTGACTCAATTGCTCATTTGAACTAGGTACTTCTAATAGGCATTAGGAAGTAAGTTGTGTCCCGGGAGGGAAAGCAGGGACTGAAAAATGACTCGTTCCTTTCCTAGATCTGCTCTGCATCCTCTTCCTTCTCATATTAATAGCACTTAGTTTCATCTATGTCCAGCTACTGCATTTTTTTGGAATTAGAAAGCTTGGGGTCCAACTTACACCAAGAATTTGTGCTATTTCTTTGGATAAAATATTTTTGTCAGAAATGCAACCTCAACCATTTCTGAGGGTGTCAGATACTCCACATTGATGCCGATGCACCTTGCAGTAAGGATGAAGAAGCAATGGTCGGTTATTTTTCATTTGCCACCAGTAGCAAATGGCTGTGACTGACACTTCACCCTGTCTGATTTTGCAATACTTTTTAACTGCGCTTCTGGCCCAGGGTCCCAATCAGGTTTGGTGATGTGGGACTTTTGGGTCTGTAAAAAATATATGCCCAAAGATTGCAGAGAGTTTGTCAGCAAAAATTTGGAAACAAAAGAAGAAACATAAGAGCTAAGGCGAGCATAAAACAGAAGGTGTAGTGAAGAAAGGCTCTGCCTGATAAGAAACGCACACTCAGCCCTTCGTTGATACTGCTGCCAAAACTTTTATTCCATATTGTCTGCTGCCTAACTTCGCCTAATGATGTGGATGTCTTTCCACACTGGGCATACACGTAGGCTGAGTATTTTGGGGCAATTAGAGCAAAAATGGCTCAACCGTTTCAGAAGAATTAAGTTTGGGGAAAAAGACATCGCTTGCCAACATTTTTACAGCCATTTAACTGCAAAGTTCTGTCAGACCTATAGGCTAAAGCAGAGGTGCAACATTTAGCATGTAGGTAGGTTTTATAAAGATGTACCCTTTTCTACTTAAAAAAAATTAAAAATCTGTCTCACTTTGGAGAAATTACTTGGCTTTGGAAGAATAAGTGTTTGCCTATGTTCTGTAGGGATTAGTGTATACATGGTTGGTAAATGCATTAGAATTCGTATACAAAGATCTTCGTCTATACTAAGCATGCTGGATGAGAAATTTTTGAGTTAATTTGGAGATATAAGGAGTTTTCCTTATTTCCAGAGCCGCAGTGCGGTGAACACAGAAATACAAAGAAAGCAGATTTCTGTCATTTTTTTTTTTCCATTGTAAATTTGAAGGCAGCGGAAGGGGGTGGTGATGGGACTTTATAC
>WEIS01092715.1:3956-15677 GCA_013389965.1 Todus mexicanus
AGCAGGTTCTGTGGCAGCAGGACAAGGGGGGATGGTTTGAAACTAAAAGAGGGAGACTTAGACTAGAGAGAAGGAAGAAATTCTTTATACCGAGGGTTGGTGACACCCTGGCGCAGGTTGCCCAGAGAGATGGTCACTGCCCCATCCCTGGAACCATCCCAGATGAGGTTGAATGGGGGCTCTGAGCAACCTGCTCTAGTTGCAGATGTCCCTGCTCAGTCTGGGTGGGTTGGAGCAGATGATCTTGAAAGGGGCCCCTTCCAACCCAACCGTTCTATGACTGATCTTCTCTCAGCTGGGTGCAACGCTCTCCTCCACCACTCACAACTCTGGTACTGAATTTAATGACAAACCTGGATTGATGTGTGTCTCTGAGGAGGCCACGGTTCTCGGTAGCCTGAGATCTGTATTTATTCAGGCCTGCTTTTCTGGCCCGCAACCTTCAACTTTAACCTGCTGGACTGACTGTTGCAGAGAAAAAACTTGTTATTCCTACCCTCATTCACCTGCCCTGTGTGTTGTCACCTACTCCTGCTCCCCATTTCTGCCAGGGATAGAATCAGAGAATCATTACAATCGGAAGAGACCTTCAAGATCATGGGGTCCAACCATTCGCCCAGCCTCCACAGCTTTGAAACTCCTCCAGGGATCATGGGGACTCCACCCCTGCCCTGGGTAGCCTGGGCCAGGCCTTGAAAACCCTTTTGGAGAGGAAATTTTTCCAGATCGAGAAGTTGGCACAAGAAGTTCCCCTGATTAGGTGGGACTGCCTGGATGGCTTGCAGGGGTCCTCGGAGCCTGATGGTCTCATCCAGGAACAGAACATCTTGCTGCTTGCATATTTGGCTTGGTCAAGACTGGGAGGAGGTCTCACGTCAGCCAAAAAAAAACTAACTGGATTGTGAAGACGCGCAAACCTTGCAAAACCGTATTTCACAAAGGCTTCTGGTCTCTTGGGTCCGATATGGGAGAAAAATAATTCCACTCTTGGAAGATGCTGTGGGAGATGATTTCTTACATCTTCTAGTGCTTCCTTAGCAGCCTAGGACCACAGGCTGCTTTTTTTCCAGTCCAGCCTGGGCGCTGCTGCCTGGTTCCTGCAGCTGCCTGAAGCTGATCTTGGAAGGAGACCTGCAGAACCTTGTCTCTGCCCATCCCTGCCACTGCTGCTCCAGAACTGGCTGTCCTGAGAGGACTTGTTTGCTCAGCCCATTCCCGAAACAGCCCGATTTCACAATCCTGCTGTTTACGTGATGTTTGTGGCACAGGAGTCACTTTCCGGCAGGGATTTGGCTTCTCCTACTTGCTGAGCACCTCCCGTGGAGCACGGAGGGAGGTTTTGGGGGCGAAGAGGAGGAGCCATGACAAGGGGGACTTCTCAAATAGCCAGTACGTTGGAAGCATGTGCTGTCTTCTCCTGGCCCTTACTCTCCCGTGGAGCCAACATGAAGTTTGTCCTCCTGGCATGTCTCTGGGGTGAGTGAGGTGGGATTTTCTATCTCTTTGTTTCTGGCTTGGCATCTCTCTGCCAACGGTTCTCCCTTGCTGCTGCTGCTTCTACAGCTCATTGCACAGTGTGAACTGGACAGCATGAGGAACTGAAATGTGATGGGTGGTATTTGATCCATATCTGATAGCTGCGTGTGGAATCTCGGATGTCACCAGACAGCCGCAGGTGGACAGTTGATTGCTGTCCCACCTGGACATTGATACCTGGACACCTTGAGAAATGTCTCCTTTGGCAACTGAATCCCAGCCCTTGTGGGCCAAGACAGCAGCACCCAAGGTGGGGTTTCTGCCCCTGTTTCTCTGCTGGGGGTTCCTACGTGTGAGTTCCTAGAATCATAGAATGGGTTGGGTTGGGTTGGACCTTTCAAGGTCATCTAGTCCAACCTCCCTGCACTGAGCAAGGGACATCTGCAACTAGATCAAGTTGTGCAGAGTCCTGTCCAGTCTAACCTGGAATGTGTCCAGGGATGGGACATCTCCCACCTCTCTGGGCAACCTGGGCCACTATTCCACCACCCTCAGTGTAAAAAATTTCTTCCTTATATCTTCCTTTGCTCATGTGAATTGGGGAGGACACCAGACCTGGTGGCAATGGGCAGAGGCACTGAGCCAGTTTGCTGGCCATGGTACATGGGTAGGTGCTTCAGGTTCCCAAGATGTTTTGTTCTCTGAACGCAGCTGTAATTTGCATTATTCGGCGTCTCAGCCCATCAACCTGAAAAGAGGATGAAAGCAGTAAAAAAGTCAGGTGGAAAAAAGACTTCCCTGGGCAATGACACTGACGCTCGTCCTGGCACCAGCAGCTCTGCCTTTGGCCAAAGCTGTTGGTCAATGCTTGGAATCTTGCCAGACTGCTGCATTTGGGAGCAGGAATTATTGTTTGTGTTCAACTCTTCTTTGCTGTTGACCTTCTGCAGTGGGCACGACGTCCCCTTCTTCTGAGTTTCCAGGAAAATGGATCATGCTTCCGTGGTTTCTAAATGTCTAACCCTTTTCCAGAAAGAAATGGCAGAGCAAGAGTCCTCATTAGTCCACCATCCTTCCAACCCTGGCACGCTTCCCTTGGGCTTATTCATACCAGCCCCAGTTTTCTCCCCTTCCCCCTTCATATCTAATTTAAAGCCCTGTCAATGAGTCCTGCTACCTCCTGCCCCCAAATCCTTTTCCTCCTCTGGGGCAGTTGCATCCCACCGGTGTCTCATATAGCCGCCCACCATCAAACCCCTCAAAGTCCTGCTGCTAACACCAGTCCTGGAGTCACGAGTTGACCTTTTATGTCTTCCTGTTAACTTCTGCATTCATGATTGCCACTGAAGGGATAGAGGAGAACACCACTTGCCCTCCCAATCCCTTAAGCCTCTGTGCCATGGCTCTGAAATCCCTCTTAAATGATTTTGGGCTCCTTCTACCCACGTTGTGGTGGGTTAACCTTGGCTAAGTGCCAGGTACCCACCAAGTTCCTCTATCACTCTTCCCCTGCGCAGTACACACACCTCCCTCAACACAACGAAGGGGGAAGAGAATAAGATGGAAACAGCTCACGGGGTATGATAAAGGCAGTTTAATGAGAAAATAAGAAAGCAAAGCCATGCGCACGAAGCGAAGCAAAGCGAGATATATCTATTTTAATCTCTACTTCCCCTAGCAGGCGATGCTTGGCCTCTCCCAGGAAGCAGGGCTCCGATACCTGGAGCGGTTGCTTGGGGGACAAACGTCTTCTGACACGAATGGCCCCCCCCTCCTCCCCTTCTCCTCCAGCTTTTATATCTGAGCTGACGTCAGATGCTCTGGAATAGCTCTTTGGACAGTTTGGGTCAGCTGTCCTGACTGTGTCCCCTCCCAAGATCTTGTCCACCCCATCCCCCTGGTGCTGGGCGAGCCCTGCTCAGCAGCAGCCACAACACCGGGGTCTTATAATATGGGGACACTGACTCCTGCCCAGCCAAACCCAATACACCGCTTCATCACTACCCACCTGAAACACTCAAAGAGGGTGACAACCAGAGGGGTTTTACTAGGGCAGGAATTTGTCCACCACATTCCTAACCCTTGCCCCAGGGAGGCTGGACTCAATGATCTCAGAGGTCTTTTCCAGCCTTAATTATTCTATGATTCTATGATTCTACTGCCTGGTGACAAGAGAGCAGGAGATCTGATTTATGTAGGACCTCAGCCTGTTTCCTTTCTCTCAGGGAGTGGGTTCACAGGTCAATCTCTCTCTCACACTCCCTGATACTCCTCAACCTCTCTGCACAAACTAATTTTTAGTTCTCACTTCCAGTAGATTGTTTTATTAATTTTTTTTAGGTTTTCTCTCCTTGTCTGATCTCTCTATCAAGAAAGTCCCACGGACATGCGCTAGGATAGGCAAGGCCCTTTGACATCTTGGGTTGGGAGATGAAGAGCAATGATGGGCTCTAACAGAGCTCCTGGAACCTTGTCTCTTGCCCAGTGTTTTGTGTCCTGAATCTCTGCGCTCTGCAGAGCTCGTCATAGAATTGTTTGGGTTGGAAGGGACCTCCAAAGCTCATCTAGCCCACCCTGCCCCTGCAGGGACATCTGCAACTAGAGCAGGTGGCTCAGAACCTCATCAAGGCTGACCTTGAATATCTCCAGCCATGGGCCTCCCATCACAGAATCATAGAATAGAATCATAGAATAATTAAGGCTGGAAAAGACCTCTGAGATCATCGAGTCCAGCCTGCGACCTAACACCACCACATCAGCCTTGGACTAACATCTTGTATCTCTTCTGTTTCAGCTTCCCTTGCAGGAGTCCTGCTGGCAGGTCAGTATCTGTGGTGGAGAGTGGACCATGTGTCGACACATCTGGCTGTTCCAAATTATGCAGACCGATGCCCTGTCTGATTTGGAGATTTAAATGTGCTGGTGCTCAGGGCCAAGAAACCTTGGTCTGAAACCTATTTGTGCGACCAACAAACTGCTCTCTGTAAACCACATTCTCCAGATTAGTCAACAGAGAAGACCTGGCTCTACCTCCTGTGCGCTCTGTGAGGTGTAGGTGGTACCTGCTGGAGATCAGGTGCAGGACTCATCCAAAACATTGACAAAATAGCTGCTCATTTTTAGCAAAGTTAAACCAGAAGATGGGATATCCTCGATGCTGGGGTCTGATCTCCACGAGCTGGAGCAATGCCTGGTGTCCCCATGACTCCATGAGCCAGCATGGAGGTGCTTCAGGGTTTCAGACCCTGGCACATTCCAGTCCCTGAACTTCTGCTCCTAAAGCCCCCCAGATCCATGCAAAGGGACAGTGGTATCTGGAGAGCTTCAGGAGTTGACATCAGGGTGATGAACAGTGCTGTGATCGGAGGTTTGGCAGCAGGAGCCGGGTTTTGAGGGGGATTGTGTGTTCCAGTGGGTTCAACAGCAGGAATAGGTGTGGATAGGTCCTGTCCACTCCTGAGTGCTGCCTGTCTGTAGGTCCACAACAGCACCCAGGAGTCACTGCTAATAGCTGAAGAAACCCAACCCTTTCCTCAGGGAACAGATGGAGATATCTCAAGTCTCTGCTCCCTGCTTCCAGTCCTTGTATCAGCCTTTACTGGGAGACACTGGCCTTAGCTATGGGAACACCTACCCAGAACCTGAATGCTGAGGTAGGATCAGGGGAGGCTGCACCTCTCCCTTTATATCGAAAAATGAACCCTGTGATTTGTATCTCAAACCAGACTTATGGGCCCATAAACATCTGCGGCTTGTGGCCATTCTCAGCTCAAAACCAGGATCTCAAAGGTCTGGGGTACTAGAACACCCTGGGCTTTTCTTCCTCCTGGTTTGGCAGTAAGGAGCCTCATTGGGGAGGAAGAGCCCTCTTTCTCATGCCCTACCTTCACTCTGCGCTGTCTTCCCTCTCCAGAAGATGTAGACACAACCACATTGGAGATCCGCCTGGTGGATGGTGCCAATCAGTGCTCTGGGAGAGTCGAGGTGCTTCACGAGGGCGTCTGGGGGACCGTCTGTGATGACCAGTGGGATTTACGGGAGGCGAAGGTCGTGTGCCGGCAGCTGGGCTGCGGGACGGCGCTGTCGGCTCCTCGGGAATCGAAATACGGGGAAGGGAAGGGCCAAATCTGGCTGAGCGACCTGAACTGCAAAGGGACAGAAGCGTCGCTCGCTGAATGTGAGGCGAAGGTGTGGGGAGACAACAGCTGCAACCATGTGGAAGATGCCAGCGTGGAATGCTCAGGTAACCCCCAGGGGTTTTCTGCTTCGTGCCGCATTGGACTTTCTGCCTGAAATAAGCCAGGGTGTGATTTCTGAGCCATTACAGCTCCCGGAGCTGGAGCAGCCTGCAGAGAGAGGACTGTCTGTGTCCTCTACCTCCCCTGACGGCCTCCGTGCTGGTATTATTTTCCTTTCAACTTTTCTTCTTAAGACAGAATTTAGGAAGGGAGCCCTTGACAGGCATTTGGGGTGAGCAGAGAGAGTTTTGGTTCATCACGGGACGTTCTGAATCCTCCAGGTGAGCAAGGGCACAGAGACTTGTCCCAAAACTTCTCCCTTGTTTGTTTTTGGCAGGAACAGAAATACCTGAGCCAGGACCAATCCGGCTGGCAGGAGGTCCGAACCGATGTGCTGGGAGGGTTGAAGTGCTTCACGAAGAACGGTGGGGCAGCGTGTGCCATGACGACTGGGATCTAAAGGATGCCCAAGTCGTGTGCAAGCAGCTGGGCTGTGGGGATGCAGTGCTGGCCCCCATTGGAGCCAAATTCGGACGAGGATTTGACACCATCTGGCTGGACGATGTGAATTGCACGGGGGAGGAAGCTGCTCTCTCTGAATGCCCGGCGAGGCCATGGGGGGAGCACAATTGCTACCACGGGGAAGACGCCAGTGCGATTTGCTCAGGTAATCCTTCCATTTTCCAGCTTTTGAGAGTGTCCTCACAGTCAGCACGGGCACAACCCTGGGCAGGAACGAGCATTTCCAACCAGAGCACTCTCCTACTCAGCTGGTGATAACCAACCGGGGTTGGTGGCCTGGGATCCTTACCCCCAAAAAGAGAGCTTCAGTCTGGGAGGTTCTTGTCTCCCTGTTCACTTGGGTGCTCTGTGCTCGTTTCTCTTCAGCTCAGGCTTGAGGTTAAATCTGCCGTTGAGCTTCTTGCTGGGATAGTTGGAAGTCCTAGAGCAGAGGTTTTACGAGGAGCAGCTGAGGGAATTGGGGTTGTTGAGCCTGGCGAAAATGAGCCTCAGGGGACACCTCCTCGCTCTCAACAACTCCCTGAAAGGAGCTTGGAGCCAGGTGGAGTCAATCTCTTCTCTCAAGGAACAAGTAGCAGGAGGAGAAGAAATGGCCTCAAGTTACACCAGGGGAGGTTTAGGTTGGATATCCGGAAAAACTTCTTCAGTGAAAGGGTTGTTAAGCCCTGGCCCCGGCTGCCCAGGGAGGTGGTGGAGTCCCCATCCCCGGAGGTATTTAAGATAGGTAGATGAGATGCTGAGGGACATGGTTTAGTGGTGGGCTTGGCAGTGTTAGGTTAACGGTTGGACTCGATGATCTTTAAGGTCTTTTCCAACCAAAATGATTCTACGATTCCATGTCACGTGTGGAGAAAGCTCTGGAGCAGATCCTGTCGTGGGCAGGGCAGGGGTACCCGGAAAAGAAGGGGAGGACACACCAATGCACAGCCTGAGCATGCCCTCTCTGGATGTCTTTGCAGACTCGGGGATCACCGTGTCCACTTCTGTCCGCCTGGTGGACGGCCCCAACCGCTGCTCTGGGAGAGTCGAGGTGCTTCACGAGGGCGTCTGGGGGACCGTCTGTGACGACCAGTGGGACTTGCTGGAGGCAAAGGTTGTGTGCAAGCAGCTGGGCTGTGGGCCGGTACTATCAGCCCCTCGGGAGGCAAAATACGGGGAAGGGAAGGGCCAGATCTGGCTGAGTGACCTGAACTGCACGGGGACGGAAGGGTCCCTCACTGAATGCGAGGCGAAGCCCTGGGGAGACAATATCTGCAACCACGTGGAAGATGCCAGCGTGGAGTGCTCAGGTAACTCTCCCTCCACCCCACATTCTTCACATGCTTGGCAGTGGGGTGGGCAGATCCTACCACACACATGCCCCGCTGCCTGAACGAGGGCTGTTCCTGAGCTCCAGTGTGGTTCTCTGGATCTCCACTGGTGGGAACAGGAGAGGGATGCAGCTGAGACAGCTGAAACAGCCTCAGGTTGCACCAGGAGAGGGTTAGGCCAGACAACAGGAAAAATTTCTTCCCCTGAAGGGTTGTCAGGCCCTGAAACAGGCTGCCTGAAGAAGTGGAGTCTCCATCCCTGTAGGGCTTTCAAAGCTGTGGAGATGTGGTGCTGAGGGATGTGGTTTGGTGGTGACCTGGCAGTGCAGAATTAACAGCTGAATTCAGTTGCCTTAAAGGTCTCTTCCAACCCAAAAGTTCCATGATTCTATGATTACCTCATCCCATCACTGGGTACAGTGCTCGCCCATTGACTCAGGGAGGACACGTGGACCTAGTTGACCAAGGGGCAACATTTAATCCTCTCCTACCTGAGGCTGCTCTGGTCCTTTGTCCCACCTTTGGGCTGCAGGGTGGTCGGCATCAGTGAACTCTTCCATAGGTGCTGGGGTGCTTAGGATGCTCCCTTAACATTTATTTTCTGGATTTTGGTGCAGAGGTGGATATCCCTGAGCAGGGGCCGGTCCGGCTTGTGGATGGCCCGAACAAGTGCGCCGGGAGAGTCGAGGTCCTCCACAATAATCAGTGGGGCAGCGTGTGCGATGACCATTGGGACATGAAGGACGCCAAGGTGGTGTGCAAGCAGGTGGGCTGTGGGTCACCTCTGTCAGCCCAGGGAGGTGCCCGCTACGGGCGAGGGTCGGACATCATCTGGCTGGACGACGTCGGATGCGAAGGGACGGAGGAGAGCATCTTTGACTGTCAGGCCAGGCCGTGGGGTGAAAACAACTGCTACCATGGAGAGGACGCTGATGTCGTTTGTGCGGGTAACTAACCACCCCTGGAGCGTCTGGAGTGATGTGGGGCCAGGGGCAACCTCTTCGAGCAGAGCCAGGGGGCTGGATTTGCAGGGTACACAGGGAGAATGACAGGGCAGGAGGTGTCCCCCCAGCTCAGGATAATGCTGGTGGAGTCAGGGAAATGGAGACGCCAGGGAATATAGAGCGTCTCGTGAAGATGGAAGTGGTAGGACCAGCTGGAGGAAGAGGGGCATCAGCAGAGCCCCCCAGTCTGACTATGGGATGGATCCTGCTGGGGAGATGCTGACAAGGGGCCTTTGTGCAGGACAAGGCTCTTAAAGGGCAGAAAGAGGGAGGTAGGGCAGCTTCTGGGGCAGAAGATCATGATGATCATCTGTGGGGGCAACAGTGTCTGGGGGGAGATGCCTCTGTGTCAGGACATCATCAGTACTCAATAAATATCTGAGTTGGACTCTCTAAAGCTCTTGGGAGCCGAGTTCCTAAATTCTCCTGCGCTGTTTCTCAAGAGAGAATCTTGGACAAGCTCCGCGCTGGTGGAAGGGGGAACCCCTGGGGGTCTTTGGCTGGTGTCATTCTGGGGAGCAGGGTTGTGAGGACTTGGATTTCACCTGCTTGCTGCAGAGCGTTGTGCTGTCAGGACCACGCTCTGCAGTCCTCTGGATCAAGCTGTGCATTGTGCATCAGGGACAGAGTCTGTGCTTCACGCAGCCCTGTCCCAGCTGACACGAGGCCCTGTCTAAAGCTCAGGTGTTGGGTTCCTGACAGCCCCAGATATATGGGTATAACCCAACCCATAGGTCATCTCTGGGAACAGTCCTTGTCACTCCTGGCAGGAAATTCTGGTGTTGGAGAGTTCCCAGGAACAAATTTTGCTTTATCTTGTCCCCTTTCTCTGCAGTTAATAAGAACCTGGATGAGCCAGAAGCACCGTAAATGCTGGGCTGTCTTGATGGACCAGCAAGATTCAGTTGAGGAGAAGGACAGGGATGTTGCAGAACCAGCAGGTGCCATAACAGGATCCAGGGTTTGGCAAACTGCTCTCCCTCAAACCTTCGAAGGACCTCCAGACTTGGTTATAACTGCACTGATGGCAAACCCAGCTCAACACGTTATTCCCACTGGAAAGCCAACAACACAAAGTATCAATAAAATACCCCTGAACCTGAACCTTTCTCTGTCTCATAAATTCGTCGTGGACCTCTGCTGCCTGAGAACATACCTGGCGGGGAGCTGTTGGTCCAACACGATGAATATTTATGTGATGAGTGAATATGACGAATATTTGTAGCGATGGTACAGCAACACAACATCTCGGAGGTCTGCAGAGGAACGTTTGCCTCCACTGGCATTATGACCAGTAACAAGCGCAGCCGTAAGAGTTTTGGGAAGGGTATTGAACATCGGACAGCACAAGCTTATCTCTGGAGATAAGCTGTCCCACCTTGGAGGGGCAGACGTCCCCCATAAGGAACAAATCGCCCCTTCTCCTCCCACAGACCGAAGCTGGCGCTTTTCGAGTGGATAATTTCCCATTTCAGGGGTGTCCAATCGAGACAGCCACCCACAGAGAATTTTTTTAATGATTCATTGCTTTCCAAAAAGCAACATCCTTTGTGCTCATCAGCACAACACGAACGCTTTAATCCTAACAAAGCAAAGAGCCAAGGTCTTTCTCTCAATGTTGCCGTTGGGTGTCTTCAAGTTTAGTTGGCCAACTCAAGGCAGTTCTATGGGAAGGACAGAGTATGGGGTTCTCTCCCCCACCTTCCCCTAGACCAGCTCACCCCATTCCAAAGCGTGTCTAAAGCAGCTCATATCATCATGACTTGGGGAGGTGCGGCTCTGGGGAGGGCAGAAAGGAGGTGAAGGTGGTGGTGAGAAGCCACAGCACAGAGCATCACGAAGGTTTGCAAGAACGGGAGGTTCATGCCTACATTTATTTATTGGTTTATTTTAACAGAAGGTGAGAAGAGGCACAGAAATGGTTTAAGGCTTGGAGGGAATGTCTCAGAGGGCCACGAGGTTCAGTCTGTCTTATTCATGAGAGGACAAGCTAAGTGAGGACTTCACTGCAGTAACTCAGCTCTTCTGCGGGGGGTAGAGGACTGGCTACTCAAGGCTGTCCAAGCCCACAAAGCAAGAGCCAGGTGTTTATATCCTGACCCCTACCATTAGCACAAGGCCGCTGTTATGGATTAGAGGCAATATCAGCAGGAGAGGATGAATCGCCACGGGAACACGCCATGGGTAGGGAAACCATGTTAACATCAGATGTTTGCAAGGATTCAAGCTGACTTCAAGTGCTCAGCAGTGTTCTCCCAATATTCCCTCCACCCCTGAGAGAAGATGCCTGGAAACTCGTCTTGTGGTGGGAGTTGTGCTCAGTGGGACCACGTGCACCCAAAGAGGTACCCAGATTAGATACAACCTCACCCAAAGGTCCTTCTACAGGCATGGAAGAGGCACCTGAGGTGACTCAGAGGGTGGCTGGGCTGGCTTGCCCCATGCAATTGCCTCTCTCTCTTAATTAGCCGAATGTGTTCCCAGGGCGAAGAGGTCCCTGATTTGGGGACATCAGTTTGGTGCTTGCAATGGAGTGTGACAGATCTCAGTCTCTCTTCTTTGCATGCTCTTTGGACTTCAGGAATCACTCTGGTTTGGATTAAATGAACGTCGTACTCTTGTTGGCTGGCAAGATCATCTCTCCTCTCCACTCTGGAATATCTGTGAGGTTTAGATCCCACCTGAAAGGAAATAGGTGCAAGGGAGATCTGTATAAGCAGTTTCCTTGAGTCACTGAAAGCATGTGTAGGATATTTAGTGATATTTTAAAAACACAAATAGGAAAAATGCAACATGGAAGGATGGGAATCGTCCTTCAAAACACCAACCTCCAAGTCCACACCTCCAATGGCATCCTGCGGTACTTGTCTAAGACAAGAAGACTTGACTGGGAAAGTAAAAGAGCCACTAGCCCCAACATCCAGCCTAGAAGTTTAGTACTGCCTAATGCCTGGGAGGACGGCACGTGGACGAAGGTTACCTGAGCACACGACACCCGCATCTTCTCCATGATCACAGTTATGGACTCCCCAGGGCCTCGCCGCACACTCAGAGAGGGCTGATTCTCTACCAGAGCATTTTACATCATCCAGCCAGATACGGCCAAAACCTTGCCCAAAATAAGCTGAACCTGGGGCAGAAACTGCCATCCCGCAGCCCAGCTGCTGGCAC
>WEIS01092718.1:6762-24848 GCA_013389965.1 Todus mexicanus
ATTTATAATTCTTCGTAAGTTGTAGATCATTTATGAAAAAGAAGAGTTCTTGTTTGTGATTTGCTGTACTGTGCATCTTAATCACAGACAGGAAAGGGAGATCGGGAGATGAAATATTCATCTATCAGCATTTACTCTGAGTTCACTGTTTTAAGTGACTGGATGAAGTGCAGGGTTCTGTGAATCCTTCTCTTTCCAGGGTGAGATGCAGAAGATGATATTAAATATGCGTTCTGCAAGAGCCTGAATTTTTGTTCTGCCGTTTCCCTGGAGAGACAAGGAGAACCTTTTGGTGGCTTTCTTGTGCAAACAGACGAAGTGGATCTAGAGCATTATAAACCCCACAATCAAATACGGTTTGAAAGTACCAGCTGGAAAAGTGCCGTAGTAGAAAGAGCCTGGATTATTCTTTGTCCACTGGAAATCCTCAGCTGTGTTCAACCGTATCATCGGCACAAGCAGATACCATATTCTTAAAAGGCAAGTCTTCGTTGCTCTTAATTTCATCGCTGCGAGGTGTTCTCTGCAGGTTCTCACCTGATAAAATACAAGAGCATCGTCAAGTATCGACACGCTTAGGGCGATCCAAAAGGAAAAGCTTTTTTTTTCTGCTGAATGGACCCGATTTTTGTTGATGGCTAAAAAGCAGTGGTTGGACTAAGAGGAAGATCTTGAAACGCTTCTGGTGAGGCGATGAAAATGAGAGAAGAATGAAGTGCAAAATTAGAACTAGTGGAAGTGCTCCCTGCGGCTTTTCCATAATGTTGCTTATCTTTACGATGTCCTAAAGGTCCCTTTGTTGGTAGGTGTTTTGTTCTGGATTTCAAACTGTTCCACCACTAACTAAAACCCCACAAAAGGTGATTGTGAGTGGCAGCAAAAATCAAAGTAATTATCCTGGTAGCATCTTGCTACCTAAAGATGTAATGGAACGAAACCTCGGGGAAGCTGAAAGGGAAAATCAATACTTGCAATTGTTGCAGTTTTAATAATTGCAGCTTTTATCTTGATGATGTCCCTTTTATCCAGTTCCAGCATTGATTTTAAAATGCTACTATGGACAAAATAGATTTTTAACGGCTAAAGCAGGTTAAGCTATTTGGTGGCATGACCAATTTTCAACATTTTAAATCAAGTTCCAGAAGGGCTTTGTAGAACAGCACTATTTTCCCCAAATTTATACAGTTCCCAAAGGATTTTACATTCCTGAGCCTCTGCTGGTGGGTTTGAAGATGGGGTTGGGAAATGAGGAAAAGTAGAACAAGTATCTTATTAAAAATAATCATAGTTTGCACTGGAGCATTATATAAAAGTTAAATACCTCTGGAGCTTTGAAAAGCAAACTGGGATGACAGGATTGGACACTTCCACTAAGCCAATATTTTATATAACATTTGTGGGTGTTTATTATGGTTTTAGAGACTTGTAACTATCGGAATAATTTTGGAGTGACTTGTTTGGAGGTAGGAATAATGGTTGTATCAAAATCAGTATATTTTTTCACTCTTTGGCCTGATAACTGTATTAGAAATAATTTCAGTGCTGAAATTTGAATTGCTCAAGAAACAGTTTTAACCAAATACAATTTTACAATACTTGTTATTGAAGAAAATAGTCTTGTTTTATGCACAGTTCACTGAAGAATAGTCTATCAATTTCATTTTCAGATCAATAGGTGCTTTTGGAAAGTCTTCACTGCTCTGTTTTTCTGGTGGATATATTTACAAACACAGTAGATGCAAAAGCTGTTCAACTAGTGGTATAAATTTTAAATTTTATAATGTTTAAACTGTAAGGCTGGTACTGTACAAACACCCCTTTGACTGTCCTGTCCTCTAACAGCTCTATTACCTTCTACCCTGATGATAGATCGAGTTATTCTATTTTCCCCCCATTTCTGGCTTACCTGGTGTTCTTCTCATGGATGTGTCCCAACCGGGAGATTCCTCTGAACTGCCAGAAATTTACCAGGGCATTCAGAATAAATTTACTTTGAGGGAATAATCGCACGGAATTAATCCAACTGTCACAAAAACTCGGGAGAAACATCTAGTTGAAAACAGCATTTTGCTCACGTAGAGCCAAAACAAAAAAGAACAATCCTTTTGTATTCACAGTCAATGCTGCAGGAAAAGGTTTAGCTTAACCACACGAATCTTTTAGCAACGAGGTATTTTCCCTTGTAAGCAAAATTAGCTTTGTGAGTGACCTATACGTTCCTACATAATTGCACTTACACTCAAACAGGGTATTTGTAGACGTTTTTCTCTTGGTGCAAACGTCTTTATCCTGGATAGTATTTGGCAGGGTCTTCTCCCTGGGAGATTTTGTTTGGCCAAGGGTTTTGTTTGGACGTGGCATAATTTTGCATCAGATAATCAGGATGTGGTCTTGAAAAATAATATGCTTTTTCTTTTCTCTTGTTTCTAGAGGAATTCTTTAAGCTGATGTCTTTGTGGAAAACAAACAACACTGCCAGTCTTAGGAGGTCAGCTGTTCAACACCAGCCGTAGCTGTTCCTTCTTTCAGCTCTGTGAGTTGTCCTAGATAGTATCTATCGAAAATACGATCAAATGGGTAAACTTATTGCTGGGGCTTGCTAGGCTGAAAACGTGTGGTTTCTGACATTGCTGCTCACCTGGCTTTCAGCAATGAAAAGCCTTTTGCTGCTGAGAGAGAAGGGGATGAGGCTTCCAAGAGCAGCAGTGAGACAACTGGTCCATAAGCAGAGGGAGTCTCATAGGGGAAGCAGGAAAAGCAGCAGATTTGTTGGCTCTGGGTAGTTGGGTGATTTTCTCCCCTCTGCAGTGCACCCCTTGACACTTGGGCTTTCTGTGGGTGGGCGACTCGTGACCGTGGAACCAGCTATCCTGTGCCTTTGAAGCGCTGTAGTTTGTAAGCAAATTCCAGTTTATTATTTAGCTACTTGGTTATAGGATTTTATTTTTTTCTTAGAGCAGTTCTGGTGCCCTCTCGTGGGCAACTCCCTGAAAGCGTTAGCATTAAAAATGCTGTCTGGTAGTGTGAAATAATAACAACGCTGTAGTTCATAGACTGCTTCTGGTCAATAAGTGCATTGAAACTACAGAGGGAATATCATCAGGAGCTCCTTGCTCATCCCTGCAGACTTCTTCATGTGCTTGTTTGACTTCCTGCCCGTCAGGGAGGACCATTTCCCAGCATGAAGGAGGTGATCCTTGACAATCAACCAGCTCGTGCCCGTTGGGATTTATGATGTGCATGAAGGGCAGTATTATCTACACAGGTCAGCCTACGGCAGGTGAGTTTGGTGCTTAAGGCACATTTTCTGTGCTTTCTATACATTTAGCATTGCCTGGTCTCCTGCAGAACCGGGCAGGGCAGTGTCCAAGAGTCACTATGATGCTTGAGTTGTGATGATGAAGGTCGTGCATGAGTCATTCCTTGTTAAATCGCCATCAGACCTAAAAACCACACCAAACCCAAAAGCTTTGGCTTGGCAGGAGAGACTGTGACTGTTCAGAGAGCTGACAGTGGAAGCAGACAAAACCAGCTCACCCCTCTTCACGGGTGAGAAGCTGAGGCCCAGGGAGACGGGACAGAAATCGCACAGGGAGTTCGTGTCAGGCTGGGAACTGAACCCAGCTCTTGGCACTCTGCCCAGTGCCATCCATACAGGCCAGGCTGCCGCTCTAGAGCCCAGCTCATGCGTCACTAAAGTCGTTTGGTGAATTGTCACTGACTTCGGAGGTCAGAAGGAGCAAGCCCTCAGGGGGCACGAAAACGTGATTCTTTCAAACTACATTTAATGTGGCCTGCTAGAAACATGCTGCTGTTTCACTCTAAGTTGTGCTTATGTGGGTTTTATTCTCTTAACACAATATTTTCTGTGATGTTGTTTCCCAGTTTCCTCCACAAAAGCCCAACTTGAGCAAAAAAAAAAAAAAAGGAGTCATGAGATATTTGCATTGCTACAGCTTGGTCATTTTTTCCTCTTGCTTCATCTTGGAAAAGTTTTATTAGCAGCAGTTTTTTAAACGTGCCAGAAACACATCAAGGCTATAAGATACTTTATTTTGTTTTATTGGTTAAAAAAATGCTTAAAAAAAAAAAAATCTACTCAGTGGAGCCTGTCCAAAAAATTGCCCAATGACTGCAGTAAAATGAGCTGGAAAGTAGGTTATGCAACTGGCTTACTACAGTGGGTTGTGGAGTCAGGGGAAAGTCATGACTGACTCACAGTTTAGGGTTTATCTGCTGTTCACTTCTCTGTGGCACGAAGTGCATCTTCATCCATAAATGATGTAGATATTCATATTGTCTCACTGCGCAATACTATGCGAGCATATCACAAAAACCTCAGTGTAAACCCCGCTATCTTAAATGAATTCATACTAACCCTCTTCCTTGATTTTCTACCTCGATTTTCTACCTTGATTTTCTACCTACACTTTGTGTTGCAAACCCTCTTATCTCCAGATGGACATCCAGAGGTGGAGTCACCCCTAACAGCAGATACCATAAAACTGGTATTTATTGGATTTGTTGGTTTTTTAGCCCTTCTGTTTTTGCCTAGGCTGATGAAAAAGGAGAAGCCATCCTTCCTGATTGCCTGGCAGCTGCTCAGACAACTAGACCAAATCATCCTCATGAAATTAGAACCTATCTCCCCAGCTTCCTGATTCTTCATTCTTCAGTTGTACTCCCTCTCCAGCCTTGAATAGGCCTTTTCTGTCTCAGAGAGAAAAAAAAATCCTTTCTTATTGTACAGTGACCAGAAAACCACGTAATGTTTCCAGTGTGTGGTCTACTCAGCTACCCTGAGATATTGGAGATTTTTCAAAATCAAAACAAAACCCACTTACAATTGTTCTTGGAACAAGAACACTTGTATAACTGTACTTGTGTTTTTCTGGGTTACAAAATGACTTTCATTGCGTTATGTTCACTGGTTTTGGAAACTTTTTGTCTAACGCTCAACTGTACTAATGGCCTGGACTTGATTTGCAGAGAGAAATAGAACACTGGAAGTAACTGAAATGAGGATGCTTCACTTTGCAATCAGGTTGCTGTGACTTGAAGAAGTTGAGGGGAATAGAGTTGTTGGTAAAAAGACAGTCAGAACTGTTTCTTATGACCGAGTGCACTCTAAAGGCAGAAAGGAGGGTTTGGAAACGTAGAGACATATTTTATTGCCTTCAAAAAAAAGATTAAGGACACTAAAGACTTATTCTGGTTTAAAAAGCCTGGTTTTGAAGTTACATATATACACCAAGGCTGCCCAGGAACTTTAGAATAAGGATTGCCAATTTTTCCATGCTTAGAGCCACTTCTATTTCTTAACAGAAAAACTTTGAGCTAGTCTGCTGTGGTCACCTTTACCCGGTAAACTCCAATAGACTTGACCTAGTTCTATGCCTTTTCTGCAGCTCTTTACACCATCCGCTGCCCTGGGCTCCTGGCAACCCTACCTTCCCTTGGACTACCAGGAGGCTCCACACCCCTCCTGAGGCATCTGGGATGCAATGCACTGAAAAACATTGGCTGGCACCGTGAGCAGAACTCTACCATGCAACTATTTGATTCCAAATGTGACAGAGTTACCTCTGCTGGTCTCCCACTGAGGAGGGACACTGATCTTCACATATCCTGGGGAATCTGTGGGCAGCTTCTGAAGACAGTCTCCAGCTTAAAAAAAAGCTCTGGAAGTCTGGAAAATCTTGTGTTTGAGGTGTGATTTCTGAGACCAATCAAGACAGGTAACTCTGAAACTTCCGTGATATTTCCTTAGCGGTTCCTACGCTATTATAAAAGCTGGTGCCCATTGAGTGCTCTGAATAGCGGTTATCACTAACCACTGGTTTTACTGGGGTAATTTTTGGAAAACCTAAAGTATTTGAGATTCTGCCATCTCTGTTTTGCAAAAAAAGATATTAAAGATTGGCAAGGACAGGGTAAATCTGCAGAATCTATTTTAGGTGCACTAAAAGCTCAATTTTTAAAGGTGTCATTTTCAAATAAACTCCTAAATTGTATCTTCTTAATAGGGTTTCTTGGTGCATGGAGAGGTGCAGACACCCCTTTTTGTGGAACACTGTTCTCCCAAAGGGTCAAAACTCATGAGACTTTGCACTGATGTAGTTAAAGGTGCACATTGGATTTTGAACTGCCAATCTCAGTGGATGGTTGCAAATCCCAACCATGAGATATAATAAATCACAGATGTTATAGATACTCCTGGGTGCAATGAAGAAGGTCACAGAAGTTTGCTTCTAAAAATCAATTTTAATTTATCTTTTCCTGCTGACAGCTTCATGCGAAGAGTTGGCCTCTATTTGATGTGAACGCTGAGAAGCTGCTGCAGGCTACCACTGATTGGAATTTACTGGGCTTAGTCTAATTGCACGCTCCACCATCATCTGTTTGCAATCACAAAGAGGAAGCTTCTGAAGCTTGGGAATGAGAGAAAATGAAGTGTCTTGACAACTACAAAACACCGAGAAGGCTTTTGGAGGTTTTCCCATCGCTGTTTGTGAGTATCAACAAAAAGGCACAGCTAGATTATTTTTGTTTTTCCATGTCCACCCATAACATAAATAACACGGAACAACCAGGAACAGCGATAATTAATGAAGGTCCCCAAGCACTGCAAATTGATAATGAGTAAGAGTTCATGAATTGTTTTCGAAGGGGTTGAATTGGTTCATTACTGAATTAGCTGAATTAGCTCACTACTAAGATCGCACAATTGTTCTTTCTATGGATATTCGGCTTATGAAACACTCACATTCAGTGCTTCTGGCTGTCTAGCTTAGCTACCAGTTTTAAAACACACTCCTTGAGCATTTTATCTCTTTTTCTTGTGCAGCAGGCACTCACAAATTGTAAGGAAGTGGACAGATAAAGCAACTTACCTACTAAAGATGCCGAGATGAGAGTTGCTTCTGGTCAGGTCTAGAGGTTTAGGCTAAAGAGAGAAGTTGAGCCTTGCAGAGCCTTTAGCTGCGCTCCACCGAGAGGCAGCATTGCACAGTCCTGGAGGAGCTTGGGGAGAAGCAGCAGAAGCCAGGCTGATCTCAGGATGTTTCCTCAGCCCTTTCACCTGTGAAATGATTGCCAGGCTGACCACCACCCGCTCTGCAAGCCACTTTGAAAAACGCTAGTGAGAAGTCAGGTCTGTGAGGGTAAGGAGGACTTTACTCACAGGAGCACAGCCTGAGAACTGCTTTTTAAGCTGCCAGGCACCTTTTTGCTTGGTAAACTTCACACCTTCCCCATGAAGTTTAGAAGTTGATGATCTCAATTCTCGCTCAGCTGGGGTGAGCTCTTAACAGCGACAGTTGTTTGGTGGCATGACCTGGTACTTCGTGTACCTTATTTATTCAAACAAGGAAACAAAAACAGAAGGAAAAAAAAAAGCCATGGCTTTCAGTTTTGCTTTTTCAGGGATAAATTTCAGAGCTGAGGCCTTACTAGGCTACTCAAGTAGAATATCAAGTGATGCCAATGGAGATTTAATGTATTCTTGAAGTGCCCCAATGCTTTGGTGTATCACAGCCCCCTTATTGCTCTGGGGACTGCTCTGAACCTGACTAAGTCTCTAGAGAGTTGAGCTAATTGCAACATGCCTTAGATGAGCTTCTGAGAGCCTTTTGTGAAGGGTTAAAATTTCAGGAGGTTTTTTGTTTATTTCAAATTTAGGCAGTGAAAAAGGGAATGATGGAAATAGTTCATTGAAACTTTGCTGCGAATCAGAGAATGCATTATGTTTTTTAAAAACACCCTGCAGCTCTCAGCTGAGATTGAATCCAAGCTCAGAAAAGAACGAGAAGGTGAAACTAGAATCTTTCTATGAGTCCTCTCTTCAACGTGCCCAGATGTTGGCAGTAAGATGATTATAATTTATGCCTTGTATAGTCGCCTGTGGTGATTGTTACATCACCGTAGCTTCCTAAGGCACATAGGTGAAGCAACACTGACCTCTTGTTTCCCAGTGTGTTAGTGAGACTGATAGTTCCAGGTAGAGATTGTTTGGTTTTGTTTGACCTTTTTAAACTTTAAAATAGCCTTAAATTAAAGAAAAAAGCCATTCGAACTAACAAAACTGTCTTGATCCCATGCAGGTTGCAGCAGCAGCAGTGTTCCATTATTATCCTAGGATAATAATGGTGGTATTTTTCAAGATGCTAAGTGGTACTTCACATAATTTTTGTTAACTTTCTTTTTACTACATCAAATCAAAAAAGAATCTTAGTTACAGCCATTGCTGAAATACTCCAATTTGCAATAATCCAAGTTGATTATTGTGAACACATTTTGAAAAGGAAGAGCTACATTCTTTATGATGAGTCTTCCAGTTATGCCAAAACTACAAATTCCAAAATATATTTGTAATGATGATAATAATGCTAAAGCCTCCAGGCATGCCAAATTTCCAGTCTGGTGGATATAAACTAAGCACTGTGCATTTTTCTTTCAGCTGTCAGATGGTCTCCACTGAAGAGAGTGTCATTGAGGAACACTTGGAGATAAGCTATGTGGACCAGAAGAATATAAAGAGATCCTGATGGCTATCAGAACTGTAAGTGATTGATTTATTTTTTCAATCTTTCTAACATCAACATTTTTCTCTCTGACTATAATGTAAACCAGGCAGGGAATCCTAAACTGATTTCTCTGAGAGGTTGCACAGGTGGAACTCCAGGCTTGCATATACTTGAAAATTGTATTTCTCCAATGGGTTTCATACTGGTGGAAGAACTTGAGGTATCATCTTTTTCTCCACAGACATTGTCTCAAAAAAACTCAGTTACTTGATTTGGAGCTTAGATCTAAATCAAAAGGGCGGATAGAAATTGTCTTGTTTGTGAGAGGAATGATTACGTAGTCCCTGAATTAAAGTTTATTTAAAACTTTGCTGGTGGTTGATTAACTGCTAAAAAAGAACATGAGCACTGTTGTATTCCAGCAGAAATCCTACAAGCATAAAGTTGGTTCATTTTCTTTGCAATCGGATACAACTATTTTGGGGGCTTAGGTGTGTATACATCATCACATGCACATACTACTTCTAAATAAGGCTATGCAAACGCAGGTAAGGAGTAATTATTATTTTTTTCCTTTTAAATTGCATATTGCAGTGGGACTCTTCCAAAATCAAGTGAGCTAGGAATAATTTCAGTCTAACCTTACTCTGCTGTGTTGCTCAGCTCCAGACTAGCCCTTGCTTGTTGTTTGCCCCGTGGTCTTAGAAGAAGGTGCTTTAAACCCCAGAAACTGAGGTTTGCAAATGCTGGGCATGATCCTGAAAGGAAACAGCTGGTTTCTCAAACACAGAACTCGTGGCAGTGGAAGTTTTGGAGCTTTCTCTCAGAGAAGTGGGGTCTTGTTACCATTGGTTTGCTAAAAACAAGAATATATTACACACTATGCTACATTCAGATGATCTCATGCTAATCAAAACAATCTTGTGGGAGCTCTGATTCTGATTAAGCAGTTGGGCTGAAGGGACCGTGCTACCATCGTACCTCATTGGCAGGGGTTTTGTCATGAGACATTTGTTATGTTTTTGAAGCAAATATTTCTGTGATAAGTGTTACATTAAAACCCACAAGGATATGAATAATCCTGTTTTCAGTGAGGAGCTTAAACTGCGTGCTATAAATAAAACCAAGGCCACACATTGACTCAAAAAGGTAAAAAAAAAAAAATTCTGAATAGCTCTGTTCATCCTGCCCACTAAATGGGGTGAGGCCATGGGGAAAAATATCTTTTAATTGTATTACACAGGAGAAGTGAATTAGGACTACACAAGGCAACCTTAATTCTGGTGTTTCCAGCTCTTGAATACTTGACTTTTCAGCCTTAACATAGGTGGTTGGAGAGGTTATTATTTTTGTTTTGTTTGTCATCACGCAGCTAAATTCCACTCAAAAGTACTTAGTGTTTTCAAATTTATTCTGGTTTTACATTCCATTTACTTAGTCTCAACTGCTGGTTTTTAAACAGAGCTAGGAATGACTAATTCTTCCTTAAAAGGATTATTTTGCTGATTGCGAAGTGAAGCTCTTAGCTGCCATCTTCATTTCTTTCTGGTCATAAAACTCCAGCCATCAGACAAAGATCAGCAAGTCTCCTCAGATGAATAGACGCCCCAAGGAAAACTGAATAGCCTCCAAAGCAATTGTATCGGAGTGACATCAGCGCTCGGATATTTTCATCTTGGCTATTCCGACAACATTCAGTCAATAACGGGCAGCAGAGCCAGTACACGCTGCCTCTCTTTATTGCTCCCCCACTGGGAACGTGGCTCTTGGTATGAGACCTGCAGAAAGTGGTAGGTCCAAAAATGGAACAACTTTGTTCCATGTTGATGGACTTGCCTTCAAAGTCCGTGCAGCGCGCTGTTGTCCTGCGACCAGAGTTTGCTTGGTGAGCAATGCCGTGCTGAAATTCAGCCTTGGGAGCCTGCAGGTTCTCTCATCATTCAGCTCTCTGACTGCTGCGCATCAGCCTTTATGGATCTTAGGCACCTTTTAAGTGTTGTATGGCCAACGGCCCCTTGAAAATCACTCCTGGCATTGCTATTGACTCGTTCTGAGAAGCTGGAAAATCCATTGTGTCTGTTGTATCCGTTTCCCGGTGTGAGATATCGTGATGATAATGCTGATCTCTGCTTTAAAGTGCTGTAAGGGCCAGGGATTAAAAATGACCTTTAGCATCCAAGTGTTTTAGCTCATAAGTATTACTGGTAATTCTCCAAGATCATTCATTCCTTTACCACCGCCTAAAGGAATTTTACTTTACAAATGGGGAGTGGATGCACTGGGCAGGATAAGAAGTTGTTTTGTGCTTCCTTCGTGTAGCAGAGGTGGAATAGAACAGAGGAACATATTGATGTTTTTGAGCTGGGGAGGAGGGGGGGAGGAATTTAGCTCTCCTTTGCCGGATTGTACCTTCTGGGGATAAAGTAATTTTCCCCAGCCTTCCCCCATCTCCTTCCTAATGTCTTTCCATGTAGAAATAATATTTGGAATCTGAGATTGTGCCTTCTGAAGTGGTTTCCATCTTGCTGTCTTCCCACGAGAGCTTGAACCTTTTCGGAATGATCATGTTCAGCTACATATATTTTCAAATCCATAGAAAAACAAGTCCCCTTGTATTTATATACACTACAGCAGAACGTACCTTTAAGGAGAAAGTCACAGTGAAGCAATGTTATCTGAATTTATTGGCTATTAGAACTCTTACAGTGTGTGGCTTGCATTTTCGAACTCTGATTTCAAGCTTACTGTAGTCAGGAAGTATAAAAATACATTTATTTATGTCATCTACTAAAAATCTCAACCTATGTTACTGCTGGCCTAACCAAATCTCTGTTTATGTTGGAGATGAATGATCGGTTTGTAGCTGCCTGTGTTTCTAGCCTGACTGAATGGAATGATTCTGCAGCAGAACTATGTGTGTATTTCTTTTTTTTTTTATTTGAAAAAACCCCCCTTCTTTTTATTTACTGCATGTGGCAGCTATTTCCTTCCTCCCAGAACCCACCGCCCAGCTCTCAAGGGCACTGCAGCTCTCTAACTCTGATCAAGCTACGTACGTGGAGCGATGTGATTTATCGAATTATTCAAAGTCATCAAAATTCAGGCAAATATTTCATTCCTGCTGGTACCTGTTCACTGTTGCAAGCTTGGATTGGATTTGCTTTGCCAAGTCTTTGGAGCCTGCGCATCAGCAGCTACTTTGGCTGATATTTGCACAAGCTTTCCTTGTTATTAATCTTTAGGAAAATATCTTTGAATGTAACTTCTCCTCAGACATTTGCTAAGTAGACTTTCACACAGGGAGTGAGATTCTCTCCCATTCTATCCCTCCAGCAATAGCTGGTTGGGAAGAAGCTGCCAGAATAGCTGCTGAAAGAGAAGGATCAGCAACTTTCAGAGTTTTACATCTTCAGGTTCTGCTCTGAATTGAAAGATGAGGAGAAAAAAAGATTCCATGAATATAAATGAAGGTAGTAAAAGACAAGTGGGAAGGACACAGAGGAGCTCTGGGAAACCTCCTGGGAATAAACATTAGGGGCTTGAATCTTTTCTCACCAGAGGTAACATCTAATGTCAGAGCCAACGTTACAGGAAGGAAAACAAGTCACCTTGTGTAAAACACCTGAACAAGTGACTTGCAATCTTTGTTTGAACTGCGGGTGCCGAAAAACTTTCCAGTGGAGAGGGCTGCCTCTCTGGGGGAAATCGTAGCCTCTGCCAATAGGTTTTGCTGCCTTAGTCGTGTTTCACAGATTCTTTAAAAGTAGCCCTAGACTCCAGCTGATTCTGTGAACCACAGGCTGGGTAGAAGAGTCTTGCATGGTAAAGACCACGTTCACTTTTCTGCAACAGGCACAGAGAAATCTTGTGTCATTTTCCCAGTCACGGGTCCCTTGATAAACACTTTGCAGGAGGACATTTCTCTGTCGATCCAGAGTGATGTGCTTGAGTAACCAGCGTCAGATGGGCTGCAGCAGCTTCCCTTCTTTCACTCCAGCTTTATTTTTGGGGTTTTGGTACACTTGGACTGTTCCTGGGGTGAAATAATCAACACAGCGATCTCAGCTGACCTTTTCTGTCCCGTAAGAAGCGGGTCTGACT
Source organism: Todus mexicanus (assembly GCA_013389965.1). Taxonomy (NCBI): domain Eukaryota; kingdom Metazoa; phylum Chordata; class Aves; order Coraciiformes; family Todidae; genus Todus; species Todus mexicanus. Next base: position 19,389 of record WEIS01092718.1, read on the forward strand.
CCCCTGAGCCGTGAACGCAGAAGGGTTTGGATGTAATTTCCTGGAACAGGTACAGCTGAGAGGCTTTCATTGCCGAGGCCTCTCTGTGCTGGGCAAGCCCTCTTGGCATCAGCACACTTAACCTTTTTGTTCAGCAAATTTCCCATCCTGTGTAGGTGGACAATGAATACTAATATGATGCAAATGATTTCCTTTTCAATGTGAAGGCTCCCTGATTAAAAACACACTGTCCAGGAACTCTGGGACTTGTTGCGTTTGACTTTAGCAACTGCAGGATCAAACTCTTCATTTAAGAATTTGGTTTTTTCCTCTGAAACTGAGAGTGAATTTACCAACCCAGTAAAGAAGGCGTAGAGAATATAGAGCAAAAAAGAGCCAGGAGGATTCAGTTCAGAGAAGATAAAAAACCAGCATTAAATGTCTTGCTTGAGAGTCTGTCAGAAAATTAGAAGCTGAGGCTGGTGGAAGGCATCATGGAACTTCTTGTGATACAAGCAGGAGGAGAGTTGATGAAAAGCTAAATTACTGTGCCTGGGAGAACACTGGAAGTTCTATGCTGTCTCGGGTTTGAAACACTCAGAATTGGGTTTGGATCATGCAGCTACTGGGGAAGTTACACCTTGGGATTATTCACCCAGTGAGGAACTAATGTTTTAAGTATCTTTCATCAGGTTTCCATGTCTTACCTACATTGCTTCTGCCTTCACCGATAAAGACTCTTAAAACAACAGGAGTGAGTGTTACAGAACTGAAAATAAGGATGTGTAGAGTTGGATAGTTTTCACAGGGCTGTTTTTAATTTCATACTAGCACTAGTTGAGTTTAAAAAGTCCTGTATATTCTATCTCAGGTGTTGAAGTGCTGCTCATGCTGCAGTTTTGGTGTCCTGTTCTCCTAGTTTGTTTTTACTGAAAGAAAGATACTCTAAAATCGCAGGTGAACATGGCTCATTCTAATAAATGTTTCTAATTAAGGTGTTCTCATGAGTGCCGTCACCTAGCAAACAATCCTAAGGTTCTAAGGGGATCACAAACCTGTGCAGAGCTATCAGCCTGTGAAATCCTGTAGGCAGAGTTGGGCTCTAGGTGACTTTAAATGAGATGATTTGTTTGGTGTAGGAATTCATCCATTCCAAGGTAGAACTTCTAGTTGTTTTACTAGTGTGGGTCAAGATTAGTAGCCAGGTCTTGTGTATTCTCAGCATCTTGTGCCAGCCCCTAAGTGTATATTGTGAAAAAAGCCCAAACTCCTAAAAATCATTTGAATAGACCTTGTTTATGGGTCTTTTTGGTAAAAAAACCACCCAGCAATAATGCCCACCAAGCAATTCCATGTAGAAAAACATGACAGTGCTCTAATACAAGGCTTTAACAGCAACAGAAGTGGAGAGACGGTTGTTCTGAACACGCTGGTTATGGAGGACTGACTTTTATGGAAGTTCTTTGACTTCTCCAGCGATTTCTGTAGAGGTTAGCTCTGTAGTAGCCTCGGTCTCTTGGGCTCCTTTGCCTTGTCCTGCCACAGAAATCTCATGTAACAGCACTGGTTTGGGAAAAGAGCCATAAAGCGGGGCGGGGCGGGGGGAAGAACAGGCTCCTTTTGTAGCTAATAACTTCCTTTAATTGGTAATTAAGCTGCCTGCTACTTACAAATGTCAATAAAGGTCAAAATATTTAGAAGCCAAATCATTTTAGTGGCTTCCCATTTCTCATTGCATAAGCTGCCTGCTCAGACCACACACACGCACATTTGAAGACGGTTAAGATTTCAGAGTCTTCCCACCAAACTCTTATATAAAGCGGCCCAGGAGGGGACAGAGCAGCTTTAGTCAATAGGAGGGAGGATGTGAACCGAGTCTACTGGGTGAGCATTCCGCACATTTTGGAATACCACTGCAGGCGCTGGGGCTGAATCAGACCAGGGGCTGGCCAGATGGTGCACTCGTTTACTCTTTAATTCAGGGAAAGGGGGTTGCATCTGATCCATGTGCAAAAGGACTCAAGAAAAGAAAACCCTGCCCGGTAACAGATTAAATACCAATTGCGGCTTGAAAATAAGAATTAGTCTAAATCCTGTTGTTTCTGTTCAGCAGAGAAAAATACAGAGGGTTCTTTTGGTTTTGCTCACTGTGCCCGAGTTAACGTGTACAAATACTTATTTTCGCGGCATGAATCCGCTGATTTTGTGAGCAGATCCTTCCCACTGAAGTTAATCAGTTTACAAGGGGGCAAGCGAGGCAACGTTTGGCTTTGAAGAGTGCGGAGAATGCACTCCCGGAGGGATCTTTGATCTTTTTATGATGTTTTGGGTTTTAAAGTGTGTGTCTCTCAGGGGCTCGGCGTTTTGGAAATTAGAGTGCTAGGGACTAGAGTTTTTTACATTCCGCTTTTAGAATACGGCCTCCTTTTTATCCTTTCCCAGAACATCTTCAAGAAACTCAGAGTCCAATTTCCCATTCCCTGAACTCGCCCTATAGGACGGGGTGAGTGGGTTTGGTTTTGCGTATGCTAGTACAAACACGCGCTCGTGAAAACAAACGTTATGCGGATGTGAAGCACATCTAATTCCTGCCTCTCACTGTGCTGTATCTGGGACCATCCAGCAGTGTCTCTACCTCCAGTTCTGGCTGACATAAAAGCTGAGTTCAGACAAGCCCAATCAGAAAACTCGTTCCTCAGCAGCTGTGAAGGTTGGCCCTTTCATGGCAGATGTCCCAATATGGGCCCCATCCCTCTCTTGTGATCCTGTGCACCAAATGTGTTGCTCGTGGCATGGTCATCACTAGAGGGGAAGCAGCAGTAGGAGTGGCTTGGGGAAAGAGTTGTTGTCCCAGTCCCTATGAAGGTGTCGGCTGATTACAGATGTCTAACTTGTAAAAGCAAGCAGGAGATTTGTAGTCCTTTTCTGTATTTCAGTCCTCAGTGGCCAAGAACTCATCAGGATTTCCCTTTTGCCTCCCTCTGGTTAGCAGGAAGACCACGCAGTGGTGCTTTGTTCAGTGTGGAGGTGGAGATGAAGTGACCAGAGAGCTTGTCAGGTAGAGCTGGGAATGGGAATTCAATGATCCTCTGGTCTCTCCCTCCTGCTGGACTGAATCGGGGATATCGGTGAGGGTGCAACATGCGCCCATCTCCTGTGTACTCTTGGAGAGGTGGGAGACTGACCTGAAAACTGTCTGAAAGAGATGAAGTCATGCTGTAAGTGACTCCTACTTCCCTGGACCACTCGCAGATGTTTTCTGCAAAGGTTTTGAGGAACTGACTGTGAAGAGCAGCATTACGTGTCCGAGTGCTAGATTTCAAAAGTTAAAAACGCTCTCTAAAGTCATGAGATTTTTCTCAAACACCATAATCTTAGAGAAGTATCCTTTCAAAATTTGGTGTTTGCTTTGTGGTTTTGAGCCATGAGATGGTTTTTATCTATTTTCTTCTGTAATTGCGATGGTGAGAAACTTCTTACTAAAAACCCTGAAAACAGAGCACTCTGAAAATCAATTTTGTGACTTCAGAAGCTGCTCATTTGCTAATCGTAACATGTCATTATCCCATCATACCAGAAAAACAATACATATTTTGATATTAAAAACACAAAGCTGAATTAAGTAAGGTCTGGTTTATGAGCGCGATCTCACAGACTGTTGCGTCAGCACAAACGAAGGGGTGCTGAGCTTCACTAGTGGAGTTACTGGTGCTTCCATCACCCCCCAAAAGCCTCCTGTGACTCTGCTGACAGGACTCAAAGGTCTCAGCTGCCTGAGTTCAGTTCAGTTTCGGTTCATGTTGCTTCATCTTTTATAAATTCCCTCTGAATTTGGCTAGGGGTGGTACCGTGTGTGCGTCCAGCTTGTTAGCAGCCAGATATATACAAATGAAGATAAACACTCGAGTAATTTAAACTTGCATTTTCATCTTACGATTTCCTTAATAGAATTAAGGTTTGTACTGACCCTTCTGATAAAACTCTTCCCCAGGAACAGTGCAGCTCTGCACCGAGTGGCCGCCGAGTGCCAGGCTGCCAGACGCTACCAGGCAGTATTTCTGTCTGCGCCTCTCTGTCTGCCCCAATCCATCCCAGTATCCTGCGGCGTTTCAGCTAATAGAATTTGCAGATTATTGGAGGAGGGATAGAGGAATGGGAAGGGTGACGTATTTCTTACGTCACGATCCTGCGTATCTTCAGTGGGACTGAAGAAAAAAACCGAAAGAGGGAAAGAAAAGAAATGCAGGAAGATTAAAAGTACCCCAAAAGAATAATTGAAAAAAAAAATTAAACAAAAAATCAACAACAGAGATCAAAAGAAATAATTATCATAGAATCACAGAATGATTTGGGTTGGAAGGGACCTTTAAAGCTCATCTGGTCCAACCCTGTCCCTGCAGGGAGCAGGGCCATCTGCAACTAGAGCAGGTTGCTCAGAGCCCCCAACAACCTCCCCTGCAATGGGGACAGGGATGGGGCAGCCACCACCTCTCGGGGCAACCTGGGCCAGGTTCTCCCCACCCTCAGCACCAACAAGTTCTCCCTTCTCTCCGGTCTATATCTCCCTCTTGTAGTTTCACCCCACCCCCCTTTGTCCTGTCCCCTGCTCCAAAGTCTGTCCCCATCTTTCTGAGCGGCCCCTTGAAGCACTGATAGCAAAAAAGAAGTTAGAGGAGATAAAGTTGGGAATCTCCTTCAGATCTCATCGCTGCTACTTACCATCATACCCATTATTTGTCCTTCTCTATTAAATAATTCAGATGGACACCCCCAAAAGAGCTGGGCTGCCCCAGGTTTGAGTTTAACCTCTTCCTTTGCCTCAAGCTCATCTCCCTGTCTCGCTGCAAGTTTTTGTTTAGCTGAGGCTGTGGCGGGCGGTGTGGAAATGCTTGTGATTGCTCATTAGGAATTCTTTCCACAGTTCCTTTCTCTTCTAATTCACATAACGAGTAAATCACGGCTGTCAATTATGTAACCCTGCGCATCAGCAGCGCAGCTCAGCCCTCTCCCATAACACTGAGCAGTGACAGCTACAGTCAACCAACAAACTGCGCCGCACATTTTCCTATACGGCTTCCCAGCACTGAGCGTATGATTTAGATTCTTCAGCCTCTAAAGTACTCCGCTGGGTGTCCTTTAATATTGCATTATATTACTCATGATGCATAGTCGATTCCATGGCTTCCATTTGCTCCAGCAATGATAAATGTCAGAAACTGTACGAGGAGTTTATAAATTTTAAGTGCTTTGTAGGCAACTGTTACCCGGAGAAATGTTCAAACCGTTTGTTACTGGTGAAGTGTAAGGGTCGTGGAAAAATTGCTTCCAGAAGCTTGGTTAATGAGTTTCAAAACAGGGGAAAATGCATGAATTCTTTATGATTAAGAAGTATGTTAGCGTCAGGAGTTTCTCTTCTCTAGTAGTCATCAATTCTGCGCAGTTAATATTTAAAAAGGGTTACAAGAATCTAACAAAAAAACC
>WEIS01092725.1:880-12273 GCA_013389965.1 Todus mexicanus
TTTTTTTTTTTTTTCTCTCCAGTAGAAGTGAAACTAACATCTCATGAATAAATTTAAATTAAGTGGATGTGGGTTGGTACAATCAGACAAAAGGTAACCAGGAAGTGGTATTTGGTGAAAGTTGGGCATTTTTTGAGGCATTGGAAAGATGCGAACTCAGTGAGCAGCAGGAGAACCCTCACCAAGTCCCAAGTTACTGAGCTCTTCCACAGAGCTGCTGCTCCACACATGATATGCCCTGGTGTTGTTTTGTGCTACAGAAGAGTGAAGTTCAAGCAGCATGCTTTCTGGGTCTCTTTATTTTAATAGACAGGCTAAGAAGTTTTACCAGTCCGCTGAGTGGTTGAGAACTGACTTCTGAGGGTTTTGCTGCTGTATGGATCACAGTGCCAGTATAAAGGTAATAGATCAGAGAAATTGTGCACAAGGGAGTTTATTTACTAGTCTACAGATTGGCAAATGCAATTCAGGAAGGTAGTGGTTTTAAAGTTTGATCATTGAGAGCTTACCTGGGTCATTACATTATGAAATAAATCGCAGAAGCTTGGATCTCTGTTTGGGGCTGCAAAGAAATTCTGGTTATCTCTCCTTTTACATTTATTTATATTATTTATTTAGGATGCTGAGGAAATTTTTCTTCTTCCTTAGATACTTCAGTCTTCATACATTCAGATACTTCATACATTCCTTGGCCCCAAAAGCTGATTGATACTTGTTTCCTGTTTAACTTGTCAATACACTACAGAGCTGAAGTACTTCCTTGATTAGAAAAGCATATCTTTCTGCTTTTCTTATTCAGTAAGCCTCGTGGTTGGTTTCTTGTCTGCATTATTTGTTAGCAGCTTCTTTTACAGAAAGAAGCCTACCTCCTTAGTGTACTGCAATTAATGTCTACCTAAAGAACACCTGTAAACATCCTGATCCTATTTGACTCAGTACAGTACACTAATAATCTAATTCCAAGGATTCCCTGTTGTTCTCAAGCAGACTTCACTTGATTCAGAGTGAAGAGAGGAGGAACAGAAGGAAGGCTTTATATTATAGATAGTACATAGTGTAGCAGTGCTTTTGTACACTACAAATATGTAGTGTAGCCACTTTTTTAAATCAGAAAATTTAGGCATGGAGTTAGTAAAAGTAAGGTTTTTGTAATAGTAGCAATGACTTTCACTTATCAGTGACACCTATGTGTTGGTTTTTCGTTCATCAACACAGATGCATTTATACTGTTTGATTTAGATGGAGAAAGACAAAACATTTAAAGAAGATTAGTTGCTGTATTTGCACAAAATATACTCCACCTTCAAGGCCAGCTGCTATACCTGCTTATGTAGACTAACATTTAGGTGGTTTTGTTTTGTTTTCTTTTTAAAAATTATAATACTATTTTGTTCAGCCATACCTCTTCCATGCAGTATAGATTTCCAAAGAGCTTCTTTGTCGTTGAATAGCTTGTCTTTTTACTGACTTGTGTGTGTCAAATGAATGTATTTTACTGCTATCAATTATGTTTTAGAAAATCTGTCAAATTGTTGAGTATAGCGTAACCAAACTCCAGTGGAAATTGTATAAAATGCTGCCTTCTGAGAATCTGTTCCTTCTTTTGCTTAGTTTATTTTTTTTTTCCTATTTCTGTATTTGAAGCATATCAGTTTATTACTCTGAATCTGGAGTAAGAAATAAAAGCAGGGTGGGAAATCTGTTTGCTATAGATAGAGTTCTAAAATAGTTGGTTTATCTTGGGCAAATCCATCTTCGCCATGCTGGTACCATCAGATCATTCATAATAATAGTATTCCTGCTTGTGACACAGCCTTCCATTGCAAGGTGCAATTCTAGCTTCTGACACCTGTGTTGTGGGAGATCAGATGGTATTTGCCATCACTGCAGCACTGTCTAGGCGTGGAAAAAAGAGCAGTTCTTGTCTACTCTTGCCACTGTTAGTTAGGAGCCTAGGCTGTAAGTGGAAGTGTTTCATTGCTTATATAAAGTCAGCTGCTGCTTGGGGAACTGTGAATGTCACTAAGAGGCATTAGCTGAAGCGGCTATTTTAGTAGCATTGTGAAGGGTGAACAAAAAAAAAGCAAAATGGTACTCTGCTAGCCTTTTGGAGTTGCAGGGAGAGTGGGATTTGAATAGCACCTTGGTAGCCTGGAAGGTGTTCCAGAACATTTAAGGCATTTAGTGTTCAGAGCGTACAAGGCTGGAATCCCAAAGCACAGCTGAGGAGTAGTGCTTGTTTATTTTCTTATTGCTTCCCTGCATGGAGAGGAGCAAGCCAGCCCTGCTTTTGAGTGGTGTATCTGCCTGTTGTGCCATTGTCCTACCATCATTTTCACTCTCAGGCTGCTTGTATGTGTATATCTATCTATTTATTTATTTTCTTCTGAAGATAACAACTGATTGCCTTCAAATTTTCTGGCTATCTCGCAGTGTAGCTGAGGGACAAACCTGAATGAATGTGCTGCTACTTCTGACAGGGCTTCGCCTGGCTCAGGGCACGGGCAGAGTTCACCCACTCTTGCCCACAGAGCGTGGCATGGGGTCAGCACATCTGGTGACTTTGTACCCTGTTTCGGCACCCTGTGGCTGGACTCTTTCAAAGAAAAGATAAAAAGCAGATGATGAGTGTATGTGAACCTATTTTATGTTTACATGGCTGCTTCAGTTTGCTATAAGGGTAGGTGGCCTCCTCCCTTCCCTTTCTTCCATAGATTTCTGGCTGTTCCTACTCTTTAGCTTTGACATTTCTGTATGTTGCCCTGACTGGAAACCTTATTGCTCTGCATTCCACTCCCACTCACCAGTGTGCAATTTTTAGCAGTTAAATGAATTCTAGATTCAAGGAACAATATAACTACAGGCTGTCCTGTAGGAAATGTAGAAGAAGCCAGGTTAGAAGTAGGGGGGAAAAAGTAAAAAAAAAATTAAAATAACTACTTTGAAAGGGGAAAATAAAAATGGGGCCTGGGAATTGGAGGGAAGGTAAAGCACTATGGGATATGAAAAAGAATGGTGTTCAGACAAGATGGGAAAAACACTTCCCTTCTATTATAATAGAATGAGTAAGTTACAATGTCTGCTAATGCAGATTATTTCTGAAGTAAGCAAACAGTAAGCTTCAGAAATATCATGTATTTCAGCTGTCAGTGCTGTAGTAACCCTTTGTGTATGAGTACTTGATGATCTGAGAGACTATCTCCCCTTCTCCATGCTAACTTTTCACTTTTGTCAAGTCAGAGACAAAGCCTTTTAGTAGTGGAAGTGAAGCTGTGAGATGCTTTGAATTCACTGCAGAGTAAGAACATTCGCAATCCCGCTTTTAATACGGAACCTGTTATGTAAATGGAAACTAATGCCTGAATTATCTACATATCTATAACCTGAGCAATGACAACCCTAACAACAGAAGCAACAATGCCTGTAAAAACAAACAAACCCTCTTAACATAAGATGAAGTGGAATTCAGTAAGCCCCATAATAGCAAGAAAAGAAACAGGAGTGATGCTTTCCTCCACATTTTCCCATGTACAGTGCCTGAAATTTTCCTGTCTGCTTATATATTGATTTCTGAGCTGTAACCCTTTTGCTGCTCAATATGTAATTATGTTCCTTTGTTGTACTTTTGCTGCAAGTCTGTGCTGATGCAGCAATCATTGGTGTTTGTTAATAGTGATTAAACCTGCCATAATATTAAAACTATATTGTTTTACAGAACAGATTTTGAGTCAACTAAGAAGATTGGAAACTTTTTTCTTATGTTGTGGTGAACTAATGAAACACTTGTATTCAGAAAGCAGTAAGATTTTTAATTTCAGCATGTCTATCATTTATTCTACAGATACTTGTTCAAATTACTTTATCAAGTTGATTATGATCATTGAGGCTTATTTCATAGCTTTTTTTTTTCCCCCTCCCATCCTTCCTGGGATAATTTTGTTCACTTTCCCATCCTTCTATATAGAGCTACTTTGAAAAGACAATTCTGTTGTATTTGTGGTCACACAAATATAGACTGTCACACAAATGTAGGCTGTGAAGACACAATTGCGTAGGTGGATATATTGGAGAAGGAGCATCTTTATGTCAGATGTGGGAACAGATTCAGTTATGTTGCCGTGCCTTGTATGTGATGTTTGTGTTTGTTTCTGAATCTTGCATTACCATTAGCATGGGCTGTGTTGCTGCCACAGATATGGCAACGTCCCAAGTTGTCTTCCTTTCTTCTCATCTCCTCCTGGACTTCAAAGCATAATCTCCTTTTATGATTTAGTGTAGATTTTAGAATATTATTCAGACATTAAATCCAAGAAGAATGTGACCCACTAGAAAAAAATATTACTTTTAAAATGCAGTGCATTTTTTCATTCTGAAATACATTGCTTCTGTCCAAAGGTGGGTGGATTTTAATCGGATTTAAACTGCAGTTAAAATTAGCAAGCAAGAAATCGTGAATTAGAGCATACCTTTTTAGCTTTGATTTGCATTTTATATAGTATCTATTTTGGAGAAGAAAAAAGAAAGAGTACTCTTTTTTTTTTTTTTTTTTTCTCCCCCTCCCCCTTGTACTCTCCCTCTTAAAACACACTTGTCTCCTTGAAGAAGCCATTCAACAGAGCTGTCAACCGTGCCACAGGCTCAGATGGCCTACCTATCAAAAGTTATATGGTCCTCTGGTAAAGGCAATATTTGTGTTTTATAATACTTGGTAAGAAGTTGAGTTTTGCTGGAAGTGCTTGAAACCTTAAATTCCTTCTTTTCTGAGGAGGTACAAGTAGGAGTACATGTTGTAGGGAGGGCCAGCACTTGAAGCTATCAAAAGAGAGATGAATGGGTGTTCTACAGGTCAGCCTGTGTATGATTTAGGAAAGGATATGCATGTCTTCCCGTCTTCTCTTTTCAGTTCATATATCCACAATGCCATCTTAGTTTACTCACACTTCACTACGAAAGTTTGAGCCCTTTTCATTACTGACATTGCACATGTGCTGGTTTCTTGAGGACCTGTTATTGGAGCAAGCCATCCAAATTTCTTGAGAAGCAACCTGGGTCTAGGTGCTGAGAGCTTTGGATATTTAGGTAGTGGCCGCATTGTCTCAAATGTAGTTATTCCCAAATGGGGCAGTCTTGTAATGCTATTGCAGCTGTGCTTGTGTCCCAGTGTCCCCTCATGTCCTGCTTTTTACGATGCATGTGCTATGCCTGAGGTGTTATGCTATAACTGTCTCTTAGGTGAATGCGGTGTGTCCCTTTTACTATTTCCAATAGTGTGATAGGTGTAGTCTTGTAGATAGCTGTTGTTAGCAGGGCTCCAGAGAAGAGCTGGTACTGGTATGATGAAGCATAGGTGTGAGCCAGGTATGAGCCTGTCTTCTCTGGAGGATAATGAACCTGGCCTATGTGGACAAAGCCAGCTGTCACCAGTTAGGTCAGAAGCTAAGGTTCGTTCACCCTGCCATCCATGACAACAGGATAGATACAATGGTATTCCACCCAGGTCAAGTTATCAAAGTATAAACAGAAAGAACAGTGTTTCCTAGTAGGTGTTTTCACTATCCTACCAGACTTTAAAAAACCTGCTTGGTGTCAGGACCTTACTTTGTCTGGGTAGGTATAATTAAGAAATATTTTGGACTAATAGAAGCACAAGGGTGGGATTTCTTTCCTTTTTTCTATTTCCTTTGGTGCACTTTTGTTTTGTGCCGTTTATTTCATGAAGAATTGGGTGCATTTAGCTCTTGCTTTGTTTCAGAGGAAGTAGCTATTAAAGGTCTCAGTCTATTCTACAGTATAATCACAGCGTCAGAAAAAAAAATGGATAAAAGTGCAGAACTTACAGGTACACCTACAATGTACAGTGATGGACTATCCAGTGATGCTCCAGCTAACCTTGTGTTCTTGAGGTAGGAGAAATGGCCCAGCTCTCCACCTGTTACAGAGTTGGCTTGGTTGAGTGCTGCACTGAGGCAGCTGTTACTGGTTCAGGGACACACATATTTCACAGCACTGAGAAGGCGTGTTTGTGTTCATGCATCTAATATATTGTGGGACCATGTAGACACCAAAATGGTGATTACCAAGGGATTCATGACTACTTTGTAAATGCTTCAATATTTTGTAGTTTTAAACATACACATGCACATATTAAAAAAAACCCCAAACCCAACCTCCGAAATAAAAATTTCCTTCTCTTCTTTTGTCTTTCTAAAGAGCAGCTGTCAGGATATAACAACTATTTACCCTGTTTTGGATCAAACCATTTTTAACTCCCTTGAGAAAGAAAACCTAGCCATGTATAAACATGAATCAGACAAATGGTGCTGTTTCAGAAAAAGTCAACAAACAATATGAACTAGGCATTTCTCTTGTGCATTTGGTTTCTCTTAACTAATTCCCATGAATGAGGGATCAGCAAGCACGTGGCATACAAACAGAAGAAACTTGTCATTAATTTTCCCTCTTTGGTATAGCTGACATCTGCTAACTGAATCTTTGCTTCCATTGTCTTCTTCCACTGCGTGTGTGTTTGTGCCAAGCTTATGGATTGCTTTGAGATCTTCAAACTTGTGAACTTCATTAAAAGAAATAAAGAAAACACACATCTGAGTGGTATCTGCAATGCCAGGAGTGAGTGTCCCTTGTGTAGGCAGTAGAGATGGTTTCTTGTGCTCTTTGTGCCTCAGGTCGCTTTGGCTCCAGGTTTTCTAGGTGGGCTTTCAGCACTTTCCTCATGACTGGCAGTAACAGCTCTGCTTTCTAATTAGACTGCAGCTGCAGGTAGCTATTAAGGCAATGTAAGTTTCCAATTAGACTGTAGTTTCACAGGTCACAGTGAGCCAGCCTAATACCTTGCTGCTGAGTAAAGGGATTATTCTGCTCCTCTTTACTTCATCTCCTCCCTTGCATTCATGCTTCAGCTAGCTTCCCTAGCTAGCTCTACTCATCAGAGCTTACCGAGAGCTGATGTAACTTATTATCCCAGAGAAAATGTTGTTTTTCTGGATTCGGCTGGTTTATTGAATTGAATTGACTCATGGAAAGGTCTGACAAGCATCAGAGACAGCAGCATGAAGGAGTGAAGGAGCTGGAAGGAGGAGAGGCATAAAATCGAGAGGAGGGGCAGGCAGGGAGTTGTTAGGTCATGCCACCTGTATGCTGTAAACAGCAGCTTGTGTTTTAAGTTTCATGACAATCTAATTTCCACCCCCAAGTTTTTCGTTGCATGGTCCTGCCAATGCCCTTGTATTGGATCTTGTATGAAACCAAGAGATGAGTCTGTTCATCTTGTACGTCAAACAATGGATGTATGCATTTGTGTGTAAGTGCCCTCTTCAAACGTGGAGAACCATGTAAGCAGCTTCAGAGGTTTCACTGAGGTATATAGTCCAGACCTTTTGAGTGCATTGATAGCACATTTTGCAAAACATTCTCACTGGACTTCATTTAGCATGTAATGAAGATGAGATTATCGCCAATTAAAAAAATGATGGTTACCTAGGAACAGGTGACTGCACAAAGAGAACTGCTGCATCAAGCAAATGCAGCCTATTCAATAAAAAATGTTGGTGTACCATAGCTTAAAGCAATCATGGACAAAAGTATACAAGAAACTTCTAAAACTTTTTTGAACTTCTATTCCTCAAGAATAAACAAATTTTGTAATACAATCAGCTGATCTAGTATGAAAATTAAAAAAATCATTAAAATTACAGAGTCAATTTACTTACATTGGTTGAAAAATTCATGTTACTCATAATATACATCATTTAATGTACTTATAGAATTTATAGTAAATTATAATCGGTGTAATATTAGTGTAAAATCACATATATTTTAATTAAGGAGAGTGAAACTAGCAAAGTTACAAAACAGTTGATATCTTATAGGTAGGTTTCAGAGGATAAATCAGCATAGGTGATGTTGCAGTGAGTATCTGCTACAGCCTGTGAAGTGAGAAGGTAGATGAAACCCTCTTTATGCAGCTGGTGAAAGGCTCACAATCACAGACTCTGAGATGTGCTACCTTCACAAACAAGGAAGAACTGTTGGAGTATGGTTGTGAGGAGCCACAGCTGAAATGACCATGAGACTTGAGTTTAAGATTCTTAGAGGAGTCAGCAAGACAAACATCAGAATTACAACCTTGGACTTTTGAAGAGCAGCTTTTGACTTGTTCAGGGACTTGCTTGGCAGGATACCTTCTTGAGGTGCCCTGAAGGGCAAAGGGGCCCAGGAGAGCTGGTTGATCGAGGACAACCTCTCTGAGCACAAGGATGGACTGTTGCCTCGTGCAGAGAGTTGAGCAGGCATGGCAGAAAGCCATTGTAGGTGAATATGGTGGTCCTGACCATGCCCGAGCACAAAAGTAGAGTGCATAGAGACGGACGAAGAGAGAGGCTACCTGCTGACGTAGGGATGGAGTTAGGAAAGCCAAAGCTCATCTGTAATTGAAGCTAGCATGGGAGTTTGAGGACCAAAGGAAAGGTTTCCTACATAAGTGTAATGGCAACAAGAGGGAGGGTAAGAAGAGTGTGGCCCCATTGCTCCGTGAGATTGGGGACGTAGTGACAAGGGAGAAGTGAATGTACTTGATGCTGCCTTTGCCTCGGTTTTCACAGGTAAGGCTTGTCCCCAAACCTGGGTGAGTCTGTGGGAGTGAGGCTGCATCTGCAGGGAGGTGAGGACAGAGGAGTTGCTTAATCACTTGAATGTGCACAAGTCTGTGGGGCCAGTGGGTATGTATACAGGGCCTGGCTGATGTTGTTGCAAGGCTACTCTTCATTATGTTCAAAAGGCAATGGCAGTTGGAGGAGGCGTCTCAGTACTAGAAAAAGGCAGTATCACACCCAGGTAGATAGGCCTGTCCTTCTCTGTCTTGGGGAGAATATAGTTTATTCACTTTCCAGGAAGTTGCTTGGTGGAAATACTATTTTATGTGCATATGTGTGTATATATATATATATTTAAAGTCTTTACCAGGGATGTCCAAAACTTTAAGATTTGCAGAATTGGGAAATTGTAGTGTGGCCAAAAGTTCAGCACCATCTCCCTAGACCAGGATCCCCCCATGCCAGCTCAGTGCTCCTCTGCTGTGCCAACTTGTCCATCCCATCTCCTAAAACCAGCTGCCCCCTCTGTATTCCTTCTCCAGTTCACCGAGACGGCTTCCTTTTGCTCCAAGTCTCATTCAGATCTGAGATCTCAGGGAATGACCCCACCTGCCCAGTCACGTGCAGCAGTAAACAAGTACTGAGAGTGGAGTGGGAACCTAATGCTACAGCTGTGGTCACTCGTGTTGTTGTGATACAGCATTCAGTGTTTTCTACTTAATGTGAGCAACAAATAGTTATAGCATTAAGAAAAGAAGGGAAGCAGTATTTATACAGATCTTTGCAAGGCGTTTTTCCTACTGACTTCTGAAAAGGCAACTGGGAAAAATCTTTGATGCGCTTTTTTGAGTCATGTGCTGTCTGTTACTGGATTGCTTGCAGACTTTAGCTGACTTTCCTGCTGGGAAAAACTTTCATATATATCTGACTTAAATAGATGAACACTTATCTTCTGTGTGCTTTGATAGCTCCTCTTAACAAATTTCCTCTTAACAAAGATATTTGCATTTAAATGTTTGTCTCATGCATCCCATCTGCTCCATCTCTTTGATCCTTAACTGAAATTCTAATTATGGATAGCATTTATGATTGTTCCTGAAGTGTGGTGTCACTCACAACATCACTAAGGCAGTAAATGGGGAATGAGAAAATATTCAACATACACCTTTATTCAGTAGTGTTTTGCTGAACTGGAGAGAGGTGTAATGTGATGCATTGTTGCCACAATGAATAGGTACTGACCTTTAACAGATGAATGAAGTTTATTACAAATCTTAACATTCTTCAAATGTGGAGTAGGTTCCCTTGTTTTATATTTTATTCAGGTGTGCTGCATTGAGTTTTTACTTAGTTAAGTAAAACAGAAAAAAAAAAATTAACTGTAAAGACAATGAAGGAAAACCTTTATTTGTTGGAGGGGAAGAGAATAGAATTGAGAGCCAGAATCTTGTGCAACTAAAACCTGTGATGCTTTCAGAATAGCCTAGAAAATGATAATTTCTTTAAAGATTTGCATAGGGTTTTTTAAATTTACCTACTCTTACCTACCCACAAATCAGCATATGTGCAGAAGAGATCATATAGCCTTTAGAATGTAATTTTATTTTTTGGTCACTGTTAGTTTGGTTGAAGATGAAGAAATACGAAAACACTATTCCTGACTCGGTGGTATAAAAACTTGGTTGGGAGTGGAGGTGTTATGTCGTCATGGTGTTATGTCATCATGATCTGTTTGTCTTCTTTCACTTCAAGACTCAGCATGACTTGTTAGAAAGGTACTGAAGTCTTTTCAGCATATGTGGGAATCAAAATGAAGAAAATTGACTCAAAGGAGCAGAAGGCTAAGTACTAGCTGAAAATAAGAGATGATCTGTTACATGCTTCCTTCCCTTCCTCCAAATATAAACTGTAACTCTGGGACTAAAAACTTTTTGTCTGGTGATTTACTTCTGTATAAAATTCAAAGTGAGATTGGGTAGTTACGTGGAAAAAGAAAATCCAGAGTTAATATAGAGCTGAAAGTAGTAGTCAAGGAATTTTATTGACAAGGTTACAAGATCCGAAGCTGATGGGCTGAATGTTTAAAGTATTTGCCAGGTTTCATAAATATTTTGTAATTTTGAGGGATTATATTTTGAAATGTAGTTTCAAAAATAAAGCAAAGGCATGGTTTAATCTAAAACAGAAGTATTTTTTACATATGGACCACTAAGCTTTTGTATGTTGCATTAATAAATTCAACTCTGATACCAGTCTGCCCTCACATAATTTCCAAGAGTATTAGGGACTTTTTTATACTGAACATTAACCAAAAGTTGCTCATTTACCACAACAAAGTCTTTGTTCAGTAATATCATCAGCATATCAGTTTTTTGTGAGATCTAAAATGCTATAGATCTTGAAAAAACAAACTTTGACCAAAGATCTGAACTCAAAATACATATAGTAATCCTTTTCATGTTTGGAGTTGATAGGATAGTGAATATTTTTTGCATTAAATAAGCAAGTTAATTTTAATATATTTTTAAAAAAAACTTGCGGTAATTTGCATGCTTCTCTAATGGCTCTGTAGTTGATTGAAATTTATAATAGCAAGAAAAATTATATATAATGATGTTTATCTTTGACCTTCCATGTTAATTAAAATGGTAACTATCTCTAGTTCTGTTTCATTGCCTAAATGATGAAAAACGTTGATTTTGTACTTTGTCGTTTCCTACCCTTCCCTTCCCCTTTTTGCTCTGACTTTTCCCACTCCGTCCTCCACTCTCCTGCAATACTTTA
>WEIS01092727.1:594-12448 GCA_013389965.1 Todus mexicanus
AGTGGGCACTGATTAAGTGGCTAAAAGCAGCAACGAATGGCTTTGTGCCAAAATGATGGAATGGAATATGTCTGAAGGATGCTGAGGATGTTTGATGCTGGATGATGAGTAAGTTTTGCCAAGGTATTGATGAGGTCTCACCATCAAAGACGTTAATGAAATGTAACTGTAGTCACCATAATCCAATAGGATTTTGACAAATTTTTGTAAGGTTATTGTGCTCCAAATGGTGTTCAAATGTGGAAATTATGTAAATGTAGATGTAAATGTAAATGAACTGATGTTTAGTTATTGGAATAAGATACTGCAGATGTATTGTGGGATATATATATATAAAAATGAATGTGTAATCTAGATGGTTTGAGTTATAAAAGATGCTGTTTTGGCCATCTGACAGTGATTTTCTTTTACCAGACTAAGGAAATTGTGGATATGAAAAGAAATAACAATTCATTAGCAAGTTTTGGATTGTATGAATGTGTCTTGATTTTTGTAATAAAGAATGTTAACTCTACCTTTTAATTTCTGCTAAAGGAAACCTGAGATTTTCAGTAATGATTTTAGTTTGGCCAGAATTGAACTTAACAAAAGTAAAAGTGGTAGTTAAACCTTACCTAACCTCAGTTTAAGATAACAGTCAACAGACTAGTAATTTGTTCATGAATCACTGCATCACTATGGAATTCCCATTGAAACGAAATCAGAGGACACATGCAGCTGGAGGAAGCCTTCCAGAGATTTGCCCGTGATAGCCTTGAGTAAAACAGTGAAAGCTATAGTGAGGAAAAACAACAGGTCAACCCATGGGTGGATTTGCCTGACTTTTTATGACCAAAGACAGCAACCTCCATGGCAAGGGGAAGGGAAGGGCTCCCAGCCTCACACACTCACATTAGGTCAAGGTGACTCCCTGAAATCAAGCTACTCTTCCCTGCTCATACAAGCTTTCTCCTCCATGTAATTTCATAGCAATAGAAACAGTTCTGGAGCAGAATTATTTTGTGATGTAGAGATATTGAAGTCAAGGGTAATAACAACAAAGCTAAATTTGGAGACGTGCATAGGTAAGGGAGAGAACAAAAAGATTTTTGCTGTGATTAATGAGCTGTTTGCAAGATGAGTGAAAGGAAATTCAGAGGATTTTTTTCTCTCTCTGAATCAGCATAGTTTGGGGATTATCTCTAAATTACAAATTCTAGCCAGCAGTATTAAAAAAAAAAGTTTAATTTCACTTTTGACTGAAAGACAGCTTTCCATCACAATTCTACAACCTTGCCTCAGAGTTACCCTATCTAAACTTACTCAGAATTGCTCATTGAGCTCATGCTAGAATAATTACATCTATTTAGACACCTTGTATTACCTAAAAATTAAATCAATATAAAGTACATGAGCCAACTACAACACAAGATTTATAAACTATACTTTTCTCCTGGCAGAGGCATGACATGATACGTAGTTAATCTTTCCTTGAAGCAGCATGCCTTATGACCACTTTAGTCAATGGAGACTCGGTGAATCCAGTCCTACACTGGTGTCCCGTCAGCCCTCCCAAGGAAGGTTAGGCCAGGCCCACGTGCTGGCAATGCTGAATATAGCATCCTTGCCCCTCTCAGGGTGTGTATGGAACCCCATTATGCTGTTGTAAAATATCAAGACCAACAAAGAGGTTTAACTGGAACACACATGGCCCTGCTGAAGGAGCTTAAATGAAACTAATTTTGACTGCTAAGGCAGTTAGGCAGCATTTCACTTGCTGTGCTTGAAGACTGATACCACATCCTGTGTTGTTTTGTTGGGGTTTTTTTTCTCTTGCTTTAGGTTTAAAGATCCTATTTGATTATTTTTTCCCCCATAAATCATGTTTTTCGAGATTTGTCATCATTTGTATTGCTTCCTTGTTGTTGTGGTTCAACCCCAGCTAGCAACTCAGCACCACGCACTTGCTTGCTTACTCCTCCCCCCACTCACCAAAGTGTGATGAGCAGGAGAATCAGGAAAAAACCCCTAAAACTCATGGATTGAGATAGGAACAGTTTAATACTTGAAATAAAACAAAATTAAATATAATAATAACAATCTTTACTATTATTGTAGTGAAAAGGAATATTAAAAATAAATAAATCAATAAACCCCAAGAAAGACAAGTTGTGCACAACACAATTGCTCACCACCTGCTGACCGATGCCTGAGCAGCAACTGGTCAACTCTCTGCAGCTTTTATACTGAGTATAACATTCTATGGTATGGAATATCC
Source organism: Todus mexicanus (assembly GCA_013389965.1). Taxonomy (NCBI): domain Eukaryota; kingdom Metazoa; phylum Chordata; class Aves; order Coraciiformes; family Todidae; genus Todus; species Todus mexicanus. The sequence goes on from WEIS01092727.1 coordinate 2,852, forward strand.
CTCTGGCTGGTTTGGGTCAGCTGTCGTGGCTGTGCTCCATGCCAGCTTCTTGTGGACCTGATCACTGGCAGTAAATGGGAAACTGAAAAAATCCTAAGCTTAGGATGTGATACTTAGCAACAACTGAAACATCAGTGTATTATCAGCATTGGTCTAACCCTAAATCCAAAACACAGCACTGTACCTGCTACTAGGAAGAAAATTAACTCTATCCCAAATGAAACCAGGACATTTGTTGATTCTTTTCAATTGATATGCGTTGCTTTTACTACAAAAGAAGTGCCAAAAACTGGATACAAAAGTCAGTGCAAGACTTTAGCAGCTATTCAGCAAAGAAGGATAAAAGCAATCACCTTTCAAGTCTTCAAACTCCAATATAGTGCTTGCCTTTCTCACGACACCATGGCAGTGTTGAATAACATACGCATTACGGTCGCTGCAATGCCTATAGACTCTTCAGGAGAGCTACCTCCAAGTCTCTTATCTTTTCAGGACCATGTCTAGTTTTAACTCCACTTTGTTAGGGTCATGTTTGTTTTCAGTTTTGTGCTGCAATGGATTTTTGTCAGCTGAAATGTAATAAATACATACTCTGTTCCACCTCCTTGAGGTGTGTGGGAGCTAACCAAGAAATGTTCAGCCTGAGACAGACCCTCCCTTCCCCTGAGGAATACTCATCAGTGCCGCTATTGTGACAATGAAATTAATGACAGCTACTCTCAGAGCAGAGTTTTTCTAGCGATTCTTATACCTACTTGTGATAGTTTCAATCTGATAACATTTCCCTTGTTTGTTTCTAAGATTGTCACAGAAGACAGTGCCAGAAGCTTCACTGAGTAGTAACTACATGACAAGGACTGCCTCTTGTGTCTTCCTAGACCTGGTTACTCTACTGTAGAAAGAAATAGAATTATCAGATATATCTGTTCTTGATGTTAACCCCTACTCATTTTGAAGCTATTTTCTATTTTACATGAACAGACACATAAAGAGCTGACAATGACTGTTACTCAAAAAAAAAAAAAGAAAACAGTAATTCCTTTTCCAAAAGCTATTAAATACCCTCTCCAGTTTTATAAGCAGTATAAAATAATAATACAAATTTCAGAGAATATGAAAGAGGAAACAGATATTGTATGAAGTATTCAAAACTAAGATACCTAAATGCCAACACCTAAGTGACTACTGCCTAAGCATAAACATCTACTGCAATTTTAGAAATTCCAGGGCATGGGCAGTATCTGTGGGGATCTATAGGAGACATGGCTTCTCCAAAGCGTCTAGCAACATACTCTAGATACGTAAAATGGCTCATAGTTAACTGGGTTATTCTTTGATTGACCTAAATTAATTGACCTTAATGTTGTCATTTTAATCTCTAATGGTGTCTCTGCTCATTCAGTTTTATGTTACTGCTGAACTTTGATCCCCTGTTTTTGGTAGGCTCCCCCTTGGGAGCCTTTTTTTTAAAAAAAAAAAAATCTGCCCTTTTAGAATACAGTTATCTTTATGTATAATGGCAAGAAGGAGAATCTTTTCCCATTGCTATATCCTCCTTATAACAGACTCATCAGCAGTTCTATTTAACCGCCTTTGCACCAGTAATTACAGTGAGTCAGAAACCATTCCCAGCACTGCTACTTGCACTTGAATTACTGGTGTTCTCTCAAGTTTTTAAAAAAGTCAAGAAGCAAAGAAAGGGGATTCACATACTGGTCTGAGTTTAGAAAAGTCCTTAGTGGATATAATAAATTACTGGCCTGATCTAGGGAAAAAAAAGGGAACATATAAAAAACCCTGCCTCATACCATTGAGAATCAAGATAGTACTGTGATGCAAATAGGAAATCTTAGAATTAGAAAATAATATGCATAAGGAAGAAGAAACTGAAGCTGATTTTAGTTAGCTGAAGTTATTTTCGTTTGCACAGAAGAGGCTAACAGATGCCCTTTATCATACTTGAAGTGTAGAGCAGAACATACAAATTCCTCCATCTACGTCATGTGGTTATTCATTTCAGGCCAGATCTCTCTTCTCCCAGGACTGCAACGGCTGGAAGCACACAGAGTTTTGATGCTGCCTCTGTGCTACTCTCCTCTGCATGTATTGCAGAGGGGTAGATGGATTTGTGTTCGCTTGGGGTCCAGGTGTTTGCCTGAGGAGAGCAACTCGTCCCTTCTGCACCCCTAATGGAGGCTGCATATGCGCTCAGAATGCAGCTACCAGACCCCTGTTCATCTGGACGTCAGCCTGGAGAACCCTGGGAGGAGGTGTTGCCTTCAGCATCATCAGAGAGACATCTGTGTGGCAAGGACGTTCTCTTTTAGGCATGTCCACTGTGGCAAATGCCCAGTTTTTAAGCTGGCCATATGCAAGCCAGTAGTGGTCTGGAAGCTGTAGAGCTATGTTAACTTTGGACTTTCCCAGTTTAACACAGAATGCTAGGAGGCAAAGTGGCAGAGTGAATTACTTCGTGTCAACACAACTCCCATGCTAGCAGAGCAATATACTTTGCAGCTGAGGTGGTGTTCCAGAGTTCTCTATCCATATGTGCATCCATGCTTCGATCAATTAACATCTCATCCATTGATGTAAGTGGAAAACAGGATATGTCTTTGTAAAATGGAGTTGAAACAAAAACCTTTTCTTTAAGTGTCCTGGCAGTAAGACTTAAGGACTTTTTACTTCTAAATATGCTTCTTAGAAAAAAGTTACAAATTTGCAGTCTCCCATTTTTTTCCAGAGTTTTAACAGTCAATATAATCCAACTTCCCATTTATTTTGGAGATGTCTTTTTTGTGCTTTAAAAAAAAAAATAAATTAGAATATAAGAAGTTAAAGAAAAAACATTCAGAAAGTTCAAAATTTATTGAATTTTTGTTTCAGGATCAATTTTAATTTAATGTTAAAGATTGAAAAGGCATGTGAATGCTGTGATTCCTGAACAATGAACAGCTGTAACCTGACAAGCAGTTTTAAATGTGTTCCAGTTACTAGAATCTCATCATTTTCATTGTGAAACTGTTTAAATTACTGACAGCTCATCTTCTTTTTTCCAGTCTCTGCAGGCCAGATGCTGCCAGGTTAGCACTTCATACCCTGTGAAGTGCTCAGTAGGAAGACTCATCTTCAGCTTACAGGGAGAAAGTCAGAGTAGGATGAGTTATGTCTAGTAGGAGGAGAAAGTGCTTGCAGAACCTTGATGAGGGGCTTAAGCCCTTTAAGGAACATTTTTAACCCAGTCTACTTGTAAATCAGGGCATAAATTCAGTAATTAAATACATATATATTCACACTATACATTATCTACCTTTATTATTTTGCCTAAATAAATGAAACCTTCATTCATAGGAATCGAGATAGCTGAATTGCTAGTTTTAAGTCCATAGAGGAAGACTGTCTGATTCTCTGTTTTCTGTGGAGGGTAGCCTTGGAGGCCAGCCCCTGGGCTGGGGCTCATCCCTCACTCACAAGCCCACTGTAAGCATGGCAATAAGAGGGAAAAGGAACATGCCCTTCAGAGGACACTGGGCACTGGGTACAAGCATGCCAGGGCAGCCTGAGAGCAGGCTGAAGGGATGGGGAGCGAGCTCCCAGGAAGGAGCAGGCACGACATGCCATGGGATGTTGGCCATGGATCCAGTCCCCTCAAAGCGTATCAACATAGCTGTAATGGGGAACTTATCAACTGGCCTTTCAGCCTCTGCAAAGAATTGAGGAAGAATTATAGGCTGTTTGTGAGTACGCAGAATGGATTTATTGGCTAATAAGTACTAATATGCTCACAACTCACTGACAAGGCTCTGCTGGTCCTGCAGCCATCAGCCAGGCAGGGAAGAGCCATCCCTCATTGGATGGCTGAAGCTTTACGTTGTTGAATTGCCATCATCAACCCCTCTTCTTCTCGCCAACACCTGTTTTTACAGCTTTCACATCATTATTTCTCTCTGAAGTCCTGGACTAATAACTACCAACTCACCATCCATAATGTTTTACCAGTTTTGGTTTTGCTATTCTTTGCCCACTTTGATTTAATTTAGGAGAGGTCTCATAGACTCATAGCAGCACTTCTACAGGAGCAGCGCTGAGCCAGGCTCTCATCAGCACCTCACAGAGCTGGCCTCAGGGTGGTATCACCCTTGGCATTAAAACTCAATTTCATTCAGTGATTTACATCAGTACCTTCCAGCATGAGTGTGGCTCCTAAGCGTGCACTCGGGGTGACTTTAAAGATTTCAATACAAGAAGAGTTCTTATATTGAAATTGTTCCAGTGGTTAATATAACAGAATTATGGTTTTAAAAAATAAATCTTACCTTAATTTCACTTCTAATTAATCTATTTTTGTTTGCACATGAAAGCACACAATTCAAGATTTAAACAAATCAAAAAATCATTGTTGAGAAATACATATACTTGAAACAATGGAGGTGGAAAATTTCATAGAATAAAAATGGTTTTAGAACTTAGCATTATACATATTTTGATTGCTTGGGGGAGAAGAAAAAAGCTTTTCAGAGAAAATAATCTTTTCCCCCTCCTGTTTAAATCATCAGATAATTCAATAAACAGAGGAGCACCTCTCTCTGCTTGTCACATTCTCCACTTCAATCACAGCTATAAAAAGCTGGCCCATTGTTAAGACTTAAAAACCTCTACTGTGAAAGGGAAATATAATAACCTTTGCTGTACATACACCAGGTGTTTTTCCCTAACAAGCACTGTTGATAATGTTTAATCTTTGATGGTAATATCTAGGATGTATTGCATTGCAGTAAAAACACTTTCCAGACACAGGATCTTCCAGAATTATAACATCTATGAACAAACCATATGATTCTGTACAATGGCATTAAATGTGGACAAGCAGTGCCAGGGAAATTCAGGTAATCTTATAAGTTTGATCTCTTACGTGGGAAAAATCCAGAATGTTCAATAGCTTTATTAAGTGGCAAGATTTTGTTCCTACATATCAGGTCAGCAATAAATTCTTACATTACTACTGTTATAAAACTCAGTAACAGAAACCTGAAGCTGTGTTACATGACTCTCCCCTAGGAAAGGTCAGTGACTCACTTCTCTCAGTGCTGCACAATGACAGTACATCAAAAATTAGAAAAAATCATGATCCAAACTCAGTACTGCACAACTGCAATTTAATGTCCCACTATTGAAAAATTCATTTCATTATCATGTTCAAAGTGGATTACCACTGAAAGCAGAATTTGGGAGGGAAAAAATGACATTAAAATACACTGAGAATTTTGCGTGAGCTAAAAACTAAAGAGGAGTGCAAGGAAGAAAAGGCTAGAGGCAGAATGTAGAGTGATTTGCACCGATACTCACACAACATTCTTGATCAGGCATCTAACTTGTTAATAATTTTAAAAATCCTGTCTCAATCTAGCATAATTTTTAATCTTTATCCTGCAAGATAGGTAATGGCGTTAAATGTCTGTGGTTCAGTCTTATGCCCTGAAAAAAACAGCAAAATCACAGTCCTTCTCAATATTAAGCCCCTAGATAACAGAATGCCAGCAAAACGTTTCATGTCTCTTAGGGCCTTTGCCTAGGATATCACCATTTCTACACGAGCCAGCTCATTTTTACCACTGGGTTTCAAACCAGCCATGGCCACAAACTGGAACCCAAGAGAAAGTCAAGATAAATGGTCAATGTTGCTTCAGCAGTTTAGCACAAGGCAGAGAAGGCTGCATCTGTTTTCCAGAGCTTGAAACACTCCTCATTTCCACCTCTAGGCAATAGTCAAGGAGGTTACAGAATCCATGGGAAGGCATTAAGCATGTTGTAGCAAGGAAAGTTTTAAAATGAACTGGGATTAATCTTGCCTACTAATTAAATGGTAATCATTTAGCCTAAGCTAGCACTTAGCTTCCTGCTATAGCCAAGGGAGAAGGACAGACACCTCTAAAGAGTGGTTATTCCGTCCTCTACTGAGTATCCAGGGTGCAATGAATCACCTTCCATAAATCTCTGAAAGTCTCCACAGAATACAGGAATCCAGATGATTAGCTAAACTCACAGCTTTATATTGTCATGTTAAAAGGCATCAGATTAATTTCACTGTTGGTAGTTCAAATAAGGCATTTTTCACGGCTAGCATTGATTGTCCAGAAAATTGTCAAATACATCCATTTCTATCCAGTCTCGTAAACAGAGGAAAACATGGAAATAGAGCATGGTATTTGAGCTAGTTCATTTTTTCTTCCAGATAGCATTACGTAAGTTTGGTATGGACAGGGTAAGTCACCAGTTTTTCTTCCAGATGCTGAGTACTCCTAGAAAGAAAAGTAATCTTATGACGTTGCTGGCTATGCCAGAGCATCATCAGCCTTTCATGGGCCTGACATCATGTAATATCCCGTCACAATCCCTAATACTATCTTTATATTTTGAAAAAAAAGGGTAGAAAAGCTATTGCCTGCCATGAGTCACTGGTTCTTGTTAATGAGGAATAATTAAAACCATGGTGCTGCAAATCACTCCAGGTGTGGTGGCTCTGTAACTCATGCTCTGCAGTTCTGGAGCTGCAGAGAGCCAAACAGGAGCTTTGGGATGTGATTGGTAGTCATTGTCCTAAGTAACATTATAGTACCTTGAGGATCAGTCAAGTCCAGTTATGAAGCATGATGGCAGAGGTCACATGCTTTTTATTCTCTACCTCTCAGCAATTTTCCCAGGCTGGAGATAGGGAAATGGGTGATGTGGCTTTTCTAACTTCTTTATTCATTTTGAAACTATGGCTGTTTTCATGGAGCTTGACAAGCTGGCTTCTCTGAAGAAGGTGTTGATAATTTCCATTAGCAGCAGACAGTAGTTTTCCTACTGGCTTTCACCAGTCAGGGAGAGTACAAATCTTCTTTGTAGGAGGCAGCTCACATAATCCTAGGGTCTTCTAGAGTTTCATTGTGTTTGACAGGTTTTCATTATGCTGGGGTAGTGAGGTGGTTAATACCTACCAGAGCAACTGAAAGTTTTCTGCCCCTGTGAGTTCCTGTCTCATTTAGGTTATTTCTTCTAAAAAGTAAGATTAGAGTTCTTTGCAATAGACTGGTCTCAGGTTTAATTCAAAGACATTCAGTCTTTGAGTGTCAGCTGTAATTGGCCTTTACTGATCACCGATCACACTACACTTAAGCAGAAGTGAAAATGCAGATAATAGATCCAAGCAGATAGATAGATAGATAGATAAACCAACAGATAGATAGACACATTTCCACACGCAGACAGCCTTTACACAGACATGTCATGCATAGAGCTTCCTACAGTCCATAATTCCTTATCTTCTAGATAGTGTATACATACTCATCACACTGTTTGCCAGAAATCAACCTTTGTGAAGAGAAGAAATATTTAGCTAGCCCCTTAACTAAGCAGCCAGTCTCTGAATGTGCATAGAAAGGCATTTGTGTTCCCTGAAAAAGCTATGGTCATATTCAAGAAAGCAAGCAACCCCTAGGAACTGAGATCTCCCCATTTTGTGGTGGGTTATATAGCAAGGCAGTACTAGGAGTGGCAGGATCTCTATGGCCTTGCTTGGGGTCTTGCAGCTGTTGTGTGAGGTTAAAGAGCTGGAGAGATGCTGAAGAATTGTGTTGGGCATCTGTTTTTTCCCAGGGCCACACAAAATTGACCATGAGACAAGCACTGCTCGGAGGGAGGAAAGTCTTTCCAGCAGGGCAAACTCTGTGCTAGTTCATATGGGCAGCTTGGACCAGGAGCATTAACCCTGAAACAGTGTAGGGTTGATCTCTGCTCAGCTTCCCTGCATGTCCCACAGAAAGCAGCATTAAACAAATCCATCCTTGCCATGAATGACCAGAGTCTGGAAAAAAATGGTTTTATACTACCACTTACAAACAAACCAAAAACAAATTAGGTTGATACATTGTTAGGAAATCAGCACAAATGACAGGACTGCTAAAGAACATGTCAGGATTTTGTCGTATGCAAATGGTTGTCTTTGTATGATTTATGCAGACAGTTATGCTTCTAAACAATTCTAGCTAACGTTTATCATTATTAGTGTATCAGCTGTAATCACAGAGCAAATTACTGACATCATAAGGAATTAAAACTATTCATTTAGCTCCAAAGCTCTGTTAATATTTCCTTGATCTTTTGCAACCTTTTTGCTCTTTTGAAAGGACATTCTCAGCAAGTTCGAGACCTTGATTGAAATGACTATGAAACAACTGTGCATTCTTCCAGTGAGTCACGCCATAGGGCACGAGGAAGTAAAAAAATCTGCCTGGCCAAGAGGCATTTCTCTCTGCAGGGTATCAAATGTAAATCTAGCTACTGTCAGCAATGGCTGCCCTTCATTGTTACCCTGTGGCTCTTCACAGCTTTAGTTGGGATTTCTAATAACTATGTTGTAAATCTGTCATCATTTTCCCTTCAAATTCTAAGTTACTTTTCATCTGACAACTTGCCTAAGAGTATATCATGGACCTTTTTTTCAATACCAGATGAAAAGCAGATGGGATTAATTCTTTTTGTTAGTTCCCACCCTACTCACAGCTCTCCAGTGCAAAATTAATGTCATGTGGCATAAGGCTTTATTACAAGCATTTTTCGAATGACCATATTTCTAAAAGCATGAGCATCTTTTGCCTTAAATAGGCATACCACAGGGTAGTGCAGTTTGAAAAGAACCTCTGGAGATGATCTTAGCTAACCATTATGGTCAGAGCAGGGTCAGCTGGAGCAGGTTGCCCAGGACCATGGCTAGTTAGGTTTTTAATCTCCTATGGACAATGCCTCCACAGCCTCTCTGGGCAAACTGTGGTAGTGTCCTGTCACCATCAGAGGAATTTCCTGTGTTTCAGTTTGTGCCCACTGCCTCTTGTCTTGTCACTGAGCACCACCAAGCAGAGTTTGGTTCCTGTTTCTTTACTTTCTCCATCAGATATTTGTATACATTGACAAGATCCCCCTGAGCTTTCCCATCTCCAGGCTCAATAGTCCCAGGTCTCTCAGCCATTCCTTGTATGGAAGATGCTCCAGTATCTTGATCACGTTTGTGACCCTTTGCTGGACTCACTCCACTATCTCTCTGTCTCTCTTCTATTGAGGAGCCCAGAACTGGCCCCAGCACTTCAAGGCACCTCAGCAGTATAGATGAAGGATTGTCTTCCCTGATCTGGTGGTGACACTTTGCCTAAAGCAGCCCAGGATGCTGTTGGCTGCCTTTGCTCTGCTGGCTGATGGTCAGCTTGATGTCTACCAGACCACCTAGGTCCTTTTCTACCAAGNTCTAGCAGACCACCCAGGTCCTTTTCTAACAAGTTACTTGCCAGTCACTTGGCCCCTAAGTGTCTGCTGTTATTCCTCCCCAGAAATAACAAATGCAGGACTTTACATTTGTCTTTGTTGAACTTTACGTGACAACTCTTTGCTCATTTCTCCAGCCTGTGAAGGCGACCCTGGATGGCAGCACACTCAGCTAGGGTATCAGCCAATTGTCCCAGTTTAGTAGCAAACACCTGCAAACTTGCTGAGAGCAAGTCCTGTCCCAAATATCCAGGCCATTTATGAGGATACTAAACAGCACTGGTGATTGTACTGATCCTC
>WEIS01092739.1:0-11473 GCA_013389965.1 Todus mexicanus
TGGCCGAAGGCGCTGGGCCATGTTTGCAGATGCTCTGTGCTGTTTGTCTCATTGCCTGGTGGCTGCTGTGATATGTTTAACCTCTTCCTGAGCCGTGGCAACTTCTGTTCCCTTGTGCTGCAAAGTTCAGATGAGGTGCTAGAGCTCACCGGCTATAAAAAGTGGTGGCCCAGTTGGTGTGCCAACTGCTCTGCTGGAGCGGCTTGTGCAACCAGGGGTGCAGAGCCTGTGGGGAGAGCAAGGAGTGTGTGGGTGCTGCAGGGTCATGTCTCTAGCTGAGTAGCAAGCTCCTCCTGGGTGATGCCCATGGCAGCGTCACTGCCTGCACAGGAGCATGTTGCTGGCATGCTCCTCACTGAGGGTGTCCCTGCACACGGCTGACATGTACACCGGGCGTGTGGTGACCCCTGCGCTTTGGTGGTGAGGGCAGGGAACATCCTTCTCCTACTGAATATGTAGCAGAAGTGGCCGTGCCAGAGCAGTGACCAGCCAGCCCCTCTCTGAGGATGTGGAGGCTGGGAGCAGAACCAGCTGGGTATACTGGGTTCCTCCTCTGGCATGAAGGTGGAGCAGCTGCTCACTAACAGCCATGCCCACCCTTGGAGGTGTTGGCTGTGATGGGAATCCCCTATGTGACCCTCAAGGGTCTCCCATGAGAAGGGGCTTTGTGAGACCACTGGCCCTCTCCCTGTGCCACCTGGAGACACTTGCATTGCCCTGGCTCTACTTTGGCTCATCAGCAGCCATGGGGAGCAGCCGGCCACACAGGGCCATGCATTTCCCCCTCAAGACAGGCTGTTTGTGTGGGGCTGAGCGCGCAGGATCCGTGCTGGAGGAGGCCAGGAGCAGAGGGGCTGTGTGAGCCTTCCTGCCTGGCTCCTGTACTGCACGGTGACGTTGGCGCCGCAGGAAGGAACAGCGAGTTCCTGAGGGGACATTCCTCCCATATCTGAGCGGGGCTGCCACGGCCCCCTCCTTGACGCGGCCCCCTCCGGCACACGAGCCTGTCTCCAGCGGCTATTATTGAAGCTCATTTCCATGGCACCTTTCCAGACCCGTATTTCTTTTCACACGCCAGGGTGGAAGCCAACCCTCCCTCCCCCCACCCCAAGCCTTCATCCAGAGCCTTCTGTACTTTTCCAGTGTGCACAGAACATGGAATCAGCGGCCGCTGGGCAGGAGGGAGCCGTGTGGCTTCGCTGAGGGCTCCTGGAAAGCAGGCAGGAGGGATGCACAGGCTGGTGCTTGGAACTCAGGTTCCCCATGAATAAAAACATCCATGTCCTTGTGCCTCTCCCTCCTCTTTCTTTTCTATTTTTCCTAATAACGTCTAACTAGTGTCCATATATCACTTTTAGAATATAAGTTACTCAGAAGGTTTGTTGCTTGATGTCATTTGCTCACTTTTCTGCTTTTAAGTATTCTCCTATTTGCAGCATTTCTTTCATTAGCCTTATGAGAATGCAAATGATTTTTTTGGAAGCTACAGAGAGGAGTGTGTGCTCGTCCCTGCCCCATCTGCCTTCTGGGGCTGGGCTCGGTCCTGCCAGCTCAGCGCAGCCCTGGTGGTGCTGAGGCTGATTTCTGTATATGGATGTTTCTGCCCTAGATAGCCGCAGTGCTGAGCTGTCTCAGGGTTTTCTTACCCATACAACAGACGCCAGGTCCCTCTGAAATGCAGTGCTTGAGGCTGAAACTGAAAGTTCGGAGAGAATTAGTCACTCCTGTACCCTAGTAACGTTGGCGAAAACCAGCCTCAAACACGGCGCAGGCGAGTGTTTTGCAATCCCAGCAGCAGCTCTGCGCCTCTCCTGAGGCAGAGGGGGCTGGTGGGGCGACCCTTGAGCTGAAGTGTGCCCCAGCCCCTTCTACCTGCGCTGTGTGCCCCACAGCAGGCAAAGCCCCAGAGATGGGAGTAACGAGGGTCTGGTTTGGAGAGCACAGCACCCTCCATTGCATAGGTCCTGATTGGTGTGTGGGTTTGTAGGGTGGGTGTGTCTGCCTTGGGGAAGAGCAAACACAGCCCTCAGTGCCTTGGGTAATGTGCCCGTAGAGTGTCAGACCCAGGAACCCACCCTGGGAACAGCGTTCTCCTGGGAATGCTCTCCACCTGGGGTGATTCCAACCTCAGCTTGGAGGGTCTTAATATTTGTGGTCCTCAGGAAGGTCTTGAGCTGAGCTCCAGCTCTTTTGGGCCTGTTGCCAGTCACAGCCTTCCCTAAAAAGTTTGAAGCTCTTTGCAGTGCTGAGCTGACTCTGTGCTGATCTTCTTCCAGCGTCTCTGCGGGGTTCTGGGGGTGTGAGGAGGGGGCTGTGGGACAGGGACAGCCACCAGTCTCTCCTTGCAGCGCTGCTAGGCTGGTTTAACTGGTTCCAGATTTGCAGGGTTCACGTCAGCGCCTGAAATGAGAACCGTGCCGCGCTTAACCACCGCAAAACATAGCAACGGCACAGCAGTGCTGGCACCCGTGCAAAGAGAGAGGAAAAAAATAATAAAAAGTCAACGTGAAACAAAACCAAACTGGTTTTTCAGGCTTGCCTGGGCTTCGAAGTGCAGAAAAAGGCAAAACTTCCAGGAAATGGATGTGAGCCCACAGAGGGACTATTATGGATGCTTTGAAAGCTCCCACCCCTTTTACCAGGGAGCATTTTAGGCAGCACTGCAGTCGTTGCAGTCAAGGAACCTCCCTGGCCCTTCTGTCCCCTAAAACTGGCTGTGCAGGCAGGGCAGGCAGTGGGCAGGAGCCTTAGTGCTGCCTGTTCTGCTGCGTCTCCTGCACTGGCTGCTCAGCACCGACCTCCTGTTCACTGCTGTTTGGGCACGGCTTGGAGCCTCTTGTCATGGGGTTGCTGTGTGTGCAAGACATCTGTTGTTCCCCTCAAACCATCCGAGAGAGTAATAAGGGGGTTAGTTATCAGTGCAGGAGAAGGTCCTGCTTGGACCTCAGATCCAGAGGGTTCCTGAGTCCTGAGATCTACTGCAGGAGAGGGGAACAAAGTCATAGAGTGTTCCAGGGAAAAGTGAACCTACATCTGGATCACATCTGCTGCCTACCTCCATAGTGGGTCCAAACAGTCTTCTGTGTCTGGCCATCCTGAACTGAGGGAGCTCAGAAGGGGAGCTCTAGATCCACATCTAAGAGAGTAAGACAAGTCCTTGTGTGAGTATATGACCTCCCTCCCATCCCCAACACCATAGCCTTCCTGGGTAGGACACTGCCTTGCACCCCATGCCCATCCCTGCCACCTCAGCGAAACCATGGCCCCTTCCAGTGCATGGAAACCTGGCTCAGGGGGGCAGGAAAGGTTCCTGGCTCTGTGCAGACTTGGCACAGGGAAGCCAGTCATCATCCATACAACGTGCTTTTGGGAGGAACCTGGGCAGCATTTTGGGTGGCAGAGAAAACTGGGAGATAAGAGAGTGGGTGCAGATGAGCTCGTCAGGAAAGGCAGCACTCACTCATGTCCTCTGCTCAGATCAGTGTCCTGCCTCTGACGTGAATGGAGATAACATGGCCAACAGCTCTAATGGTGCTGGTCAGGGAGGGAGGTANCTAGAGAGGAGAAAAGCAGGTTGTGGCTCACTGACCTGCATCTCCAGAGCGGTGATGGGACATTAACAGGCCACCTGGAGCTTGTTAATGAATAAAAAGAAAACCCAGATGCCTTTGTTCAGCATAAGTTGTGCAACCTGGGGAGGAAACCTCTGCTCTGCCTGTGTGACCAGCCTCTCTCTGTGAAGCAGGTCCCTAGCCCAACAGCGTCACCCCAGAAAGGCACTGCTGAGCCACCAGTGGATGTGCTTGGTTTATCAGTAAACACCTTGCCACTGTGTTAGAGCGGTGACCACCACTGAGGTGTGACAGATTTCAGTGATCTCAAGCTCTTATTCAGACAGTAGTCACAACAACTGTACAACCTGGCGTGCTTTATCAAGGAGGTGAGTCTCTATCATTTTTACACCCAAGAAAGAGGTGATTGAGTCATGAAGTAGCTTGTAAAAGTCATCCAGGAAGTCAATGAGGGAGAGAGAGCAGACAGAGAGAAATGGGGCTCGGGTCTCTTGAGTACCTCTGCCAGGTCCCAGGCACCGACTGCCGGTGCTTGTATCAGCTTCCACTCACCTTGAAATACTCCTTAGCACTTTTTCCACCATTTCTTTCCATTTGAAAGGAGAGGCCATTAAATCCTATGACTTGTGGGAGTGATGGAGTGACTCGCGCTAATCCAAAGCAGAAGTTGCTGTCAGACATGTTACACATCTGGAGTGCCAGCCCCATGTCAAACTGTTGCTGACATGTCTCAGGGTTGCTCTGAAACCTGCAATACTACCCCACTATTACATGGCATTGAGAGATGTATCAGCAGCAGTAAACAACACGTCTTCAAGGTGTGATGAGAAAATGTCATACTCTGATTTTCAGTCTGGTCGAAAGGTGAGAAACCTAATAAACATGATTTGACTTGTGGTTTTTCATCTCCCGCCTTAGATTGTTGTACAGTACTGCTGTCATTGTTAAACTCCTGTTTGCCCCAGAGAGGTGGGTGTAAGCCAGCACACCCACGGAAGACACAGTCCCACCTTCAGAGAGATTCATCTTGTCCAGCTTTGCTGTCACATTAGCCAAGAGGGGTTTTTTTCAGTTTGCTTCTCATATGACGACCTCTGAAATAGCCAAGGCAAAATGAATAAATAAATAACTGCCAGGAGTTTAAATAAGGCTATCTTGCTCATCCCATTCTCTAGAAGTATCTTCTTTCCTATGTAGAAATCTTCTTCCAGACTGAATTTAAGGACCTGGGACACTCACGTGTGATTTCTGGATATTGTGAAACAAGAACAGTGTTTACCCAAGTGGGCTGTGGACAGCTGGGAGCTGCCAAAGGGAGTTTTGCTGTGGATGAAGAGACAAGGCGAATGAGTCTGAGGAGCAGTTCTCACTATGGCCAGGCACATGAGAGCACATGAGTCCTCAGGGTAGCGCCTGTACGCTTGTCTGTGTCCACTGAACATAAAAAGCATTTATTTCACAGTGTATATGCCCCAGGCCAGAAACAGGCATGTCCAGCCTTGAAATATCTCTAGGGTGAAAAGTGACACAGAAATATCATCCCGTCATGCTTGGCCCAGTAAAACTTGGAGCTTTGGTTGGGAGGTATCAGGTACCGCTCTACAAGTAATAACCACGTCTGCAATTAATAGCTTGTTCTTCTCTGTTGCTGAATGTCTTTCTGCCATCTGCTGGGCTTTGAGACACCATAGGATGGCTCCTTGCAGCTGGCAGGCATTGGCTTGACTGGTCTCTGGGGGACAAAGCCAGGGACCAGGGGTGAGGAATTGCCAGTGACTTCATTTCATGTGGCCTGCAGCCGTGTGGGCTTTTTATCAGATGACATTTAGATGTTTGTTGATGCATGACCTGCCAGAGATGTCTGAAAAGTCTCCGTCCTTCCTGCCCACTCCTGTTCAAGGGAAGATTGTTCACAGAAGGCAGTAGTGGAAGGTGAAGGGATGTGTATGTGATATCGTCTCCCCTCCCTCCTCCTGTGGGGTCTGGGATTACTCCCGAGAGCTACCCCATGCTGAAATCTTTCTCAGATTTTTTTGACATCTTGCAAAACACTGTAGCAACATGAAAGTGTTCGGCTTTATCTGGGGAGGACCCTGGACTAGCTCACTGGAAGGATGTCATCCTTCGGTGCTTGCTGGTTGTCTTGACATCATTCTTTTGCATCCGAGCATGATGTGCACCTCCCGAAGCAAACCGTGAAGCACAAGCAGAGCTGTGGGTGGACGTGCATCCACCAGCAGACGCAACCATGCCCTTTCCCAGGTGACACAAACTAAACTGAGAGAGCAGCTCTTCCACTCGACCGAGAGTGTTGGCCCGGAGAGTTTAGTCTAGACTTGGAAAAGCTTTGCCTGCTGCTGGAGCTGGCTGGGTGGTTTGCAGGGCAAAGCTCCCCTCTAGTGGGGGATCCCAGTAGTGCCGGGCACCGAGCACAGCCCGGGCTGGAGCAGGTGCCCTCACACACCCAGGGCTGGAAAAAATCCAGAGCAGAGGCATTTCCTGCATATCTGTGCAGAACCAGCACCAGAGGGTCCTTTATCGGTTATATTGTCTGTAATGTGAACGACGATAATGATGGAATTGAGCCAGCAAGTTCCTATAACTGTTTTTACACAGATTCACAGACTGTCAGGGATTGGAAGGGATCTCAAAAGATCAAGTAGTTCAATCCCCCTGCAGGAGCAGGATCACCTAGACCAAGTTACACAGGAACTCATCTAGGTGGGCTTTAAATATCTCCAGAGTAGGAGACTCCACGACCCCCCTGGGCAGCCTGTGCCACTGCTCTGTTACCCTCACTGTAAAGGAGTTCCTCCTAACCTGTGTTCTGGTTTATATCCATTACCATTTGTAATCTTCTCTTTATTTTCCTAATAGCAAGTGTTTGGGACACCTTGTTGCAACCTTTCAATACTTAAAGGGGGCTTGTAAGAAAGATGGGGGCAATGTTTTAAGCAGGGACTGGTGCGACAGGACAAGGGGTGATGGTTTTAAAGTAAAAGAGAGGAGATTCAGGCTAGATAGAAGGAAGAAAATGTTTACAATGAAGGTGGTAAGGCACTGGCCCAGGCTGCCCCAAGAGGTGGTAGAAGCCCCATCTAAACTTTCCAGGTCTGGCTGGACAGGGCTCTGCGCAACCTGGTCTAGGTGCAGATGGCCCTGCTCACTGCACGGGGGTTGGACTAGATGACCTTTAAAAGTCCCTTCCAGCCCAAACCATTCCATGATTCTATGATAAGTGGCTAATTCCCACAGCATCCTGAGGAGAAAATTCTGTATTGTTGTTATCTGCTTCTTACAGAGGGAGAAAATGCTGGGAAAAAAAGGAGAAGGACTTTGCCTGGTGAAGTCATCCAAGGTCAGGATCCAAGCGATGCTGCATTTGGATCAGCTGTGCTGCTCTGTCACACCGCTCAGCTGTTCTGCACAGAAAGAACAAAGTTTTGTCATTTTGAAAGTGGCCTTAACAGAGTTGTATGCTGAAAAATGTAAAGTGAGTAAATGTAAATGCTTTGCTCTTCAGTGCAGGGATGGGGGCACTCTAAAGTGTCTAAGGTTTGAGCCACGGCACACCCTAATGCTGCAGGATACAAAATCAGTCTGAGAATTGGGAAATGTGGCACTGCCACTAAGTGACCATGATGAGAACATTATTCCTCCTGTTCCCTGGGGATGGGGTTCTCTGCAGTTTGGGGATGGAGGTTTGTGGAGCGCTTTGAGATCTGCTGATAGAATCGTTAAAAAAACAGCTGGGGATTATAACTACTACTGCAATTATCAGAGTTTCAGAAAGGAAAATATGGGTTTTTTTCCAGGCTCACACAGTGACAGAACCAAAAATTAGTCCAGATGTGCCCTGGGCAATAGCTCCAGTGCTCTGCTTGTGTAAGAGCTGCTCTCTTTTCTGTTCATTTAGCATATTGAGTTATTCTTCTATGGGGAGAGAGAGGAATGCAAAGGGCATGTTTTGTTACTCGCTGAAGTAATTCACTGTTCTGTTGCTGAGGGAATGTGGCCTCACGTAACCTCTCTCTGATGTCCGTGCTTAGACCAGTGCTTTACTTTTCAGTTAAGGCTGATACCCTCCTCTCTGCTTCTGCAGCGGTGAAGCCAAGGCTGACCCAGCTCTGATTGTATCTGCCCCTGCAGAAATGACGAAGGGTGTGTGCATGGGGCTGGACTCCAAAGCAGTGTCTTCCTCCTCGCTTCTTTCTGGGAAAGCTGTGGGCTGCTCCATGCAGCTGTGCTGGCTGACTCGCCGTGCAGATGCTGTGTCTCTAGAGCTGAGGTGTGAGAGTTTAGGGGAGCTAAAGCTTTGCTGAAGGCTTTTTGTTTGGGTCCAATAACCCAGGCTGAGGGTCAGCACTGCCCGACAGCTGTTTGGTGGTCTCGGCATGAAATAAACTGGTCAACCTCAGCTTGGTTCCCCACGGAGACAAATGTTCATGTTTTAAAAGAATCATTACTGCGGTCATTGCTAGCCAGACTGCTTCTTGGCAATAGGGGAAGATTCACAGCTTGAAGAGGCACGGGAGGATAAAAAAGCCTTTCTTCAGGTCAGGATAGATGCGTTTTGGCTTCAAATCTGCTTGGGAAATCTGCGCTTTTCATGGAATTGCAACTGTGGAATAAACGTCATGAAACTTTAGCCTAATCAGACCTTTGTCCAGAACATGACAGTGACACAGGAACGGCACAGGATTATGTGGGGGCTATTTTGGGCAATATGATGCTAGATAGCCCTTTGCCTGCTTGAGACACTATCAAACCTTACAGGCCAGTTTTAAACACCAGCCATGTAACCCCCCATGGCAGTTTTACCCCTCTTTTATGGGGCTGCATGGAGGGATTAAAGTGATTTGGCAACAGCTGCTCAAGAAAACAGACAACGTCTGTCAGAGCATCATCTTCCGAACCTCTGCTCTGTGCTGTGACCAGCAGACGAGGTGACCCCTCCCGAGAGCCCTGTCCCAGAGAGGCCAGGCAGCAATCAGTGGGAGCTCAACGGCAAGAAGCCACGGGACCCCCCTGTATCCTCCTTGTAGGGTTTCTATCTCTGCCCCTCGGAACAGAGGCGCCAGATTCTCTTCAGCCTCCTCTAAGTGCCGGTGAGTGTCCGACTGAGTGACACGATGTGACCTGCCCAGGGTTCCTCCTCCTCCTGGGGACAGCCCGGCGGCTGCTCGAGCGGGGGTGGGAGAAGATTTAGGTAAAAGGAGGCTGCTCTTATCAGTTGGGAAATTCTTGCTGGGACAGCAGGAGCTGTGATCCTGTCTCGGCTTCAGAAAACGAGATGGTCGAGTACTGCGGCGTGCTGAGCGTGCCAGCCTGGCTCCGGGGCGCCTTTCCCTGGCTCTGGGTGATCACCTGGCAGGAGGCGATGGTGCATATGCTGCCTCTGCACCCAGGTTCCCACTGCACCTGCTCGGGTGGAAGCGACTGCCCTGTTATTAGAGGGCTGGGAAAACCACTCTGTGTGCTACTCGCCCTCCTCTGGAATGAGAGTATGGTTAAGTGTTTTCTGGGAACAAACAGAGCAAGATGTCTCCTCCCTTTTGCTTGGAGAAAGTCGGAGAGATCTGTCCCCTTTTGTTGTCCTGGCTGGTGCTCCTGAGGGCTGCGGCTCGCGTCCTGCCGCCAGTCCCAACTTGCCTGGGATCTGCTGCGAACACTCAGCAGTTCTTCCGCATTGCGCTGCTGTTATTATTGTTGTGACGAGGGTTATTATTAGAAAGCCAAGCCACAGTAATGACCCTAAATGCGGTGACGAGGTGACTATAAACTGCCGCGTGTGAGGATAGCACCATTGGCTCAGGAGGGCGCTTTGAAGGTTGCTCAAGTACTAGAGACCTTGGCATATTGCTCTTGCCTAACGGAGAAGATAAAAAGTGCATTAGCAGCTCGATAAGGAGTATCCGCATGTCACAGACACTCCCCTGCTCGCACTCAAACAAGGCAGCCCTTCCTCAGCAGGGCTCTCAACGCATAACCACGGTGTCTGATAAGGGGCGTGGGGATGGTGGGCAGGAGGGAAGACAGCAGCGCTGTCGCTTTTCTCCCGGACTTGGACTGTTCCCAGGCTCAAAGCAACAGCACGCTCGTCTGCACATCATGTTCCCATTATTTTGTCTATGGTTTTCAGGGCAGGATGTGTCTTAATCTGCATCTAAGCAATTCAAAGCTGCTGGCACCCAGTAACAATGTTCTGGATGCAGCTGTGGAAGAGGAAATCAGCACTGGGATAAGTGGTGGCCTCTGTACTGTCATTTTCCTTCATTCTCTCTGCTATTCCCAGGGGTGGCTGGGCTGCTGTGACAGTAGAAACACTCAGGAATTTCAAGTCTTCTCTTCTGTTCTTTTGTTTTCTCCAAAGTCCACATCAACTCTGTGCAAAATGTAAGAGCAAATGAGATAATAGGGAACAGAGTGTCCCAGGGGCAGCCGGACTCAGCTCTACTATAAATCTCCCAAGTTAGTGGCACAAGCGGACCACACGCTGTCTGAGATGGGGTAGAAATCTTCATCCCGTTATGTGCCAGTGACCTGTTCCTGCTCTTGCCCCTTTCCTAGAAGCAGCAATACCTCAAAGCTCAGCTGCGCACTGGTGAAGATTACTGCAGATGGACCACTAGTCTGCATTAGTGCTGTGGTTTGATTCACCTTTTTTTTCAGCAAAAGAAGCAATTCTAGTATATTACTTGTATCAGCACTGTGCAGGCACCATGGAGAAGCCCCTCCTGCTGCCTCATGCCTGTAGTCTGTTATTTCAAAACATCAAGGCGTGGGAGACTTGGGCTGGTGTGGGCACAACTAGTCTGTGCTGTTTAGATCAGTGTGAGTCTAGGCATGAGAAGAACTGTCTTTACGGGGGGGCGGGCATGGCCACAGACGTCTGGGCTTTATCAGCTGGCAGGAGTGTATGGGTGAAGTACCGATGTACCTCCCTTTGCAGGCTGCCACGGGTGCATGGGCGCAGGAGCTTCATTCTGGAGGGTGCCATGGGTGCATGGGTGCAGGAGCTTCATACTTGCAGCCCAGAAAGCCAATTGTATCCTCGGCTGCATCAAGAGAAGCGTGGCCAGCAAGTCGAGGGAGGTGATTCTTCCCCTCTACTCCGCTCTAGTGAGACCCCACCTGGAGCACTGTGTCCAGTCCTGGAGCCCCTGTTACAAGAAAGATATAGACGTGTTGGAGCGTGTCCAGAGAAGGGCCACGAGGGTGATCTGAGGGCTGGAGCCCCTCTCCTATGAAGACAGACTGAGAGAGTTGGGGTTATTCAGTCTGCAGAAGAGGAGGCTCTGAGGAGACCTTACTGTGGCCTTCCAGTATCTTAAGGGGGCTACAAGAAAGCTGGGGAGGGACTTTTCAGGATGTCGGGTAGTGGTAGGACTGGGGGGGATGGAGCAAAACTAGAGCTGGGTAGATTCAGATTAGACATTAGGAAGAAGTTCTTCACCATGAGGGTGGTGAGACACCGGTACAGGTTGCCCAGGGGTGTAGTGGAAGTCCCATCCCTGGTAGCCTTTAAGGCCAGGCTGGGTGGGGCTCTGAGCAACCTGCTCTAGTGGTGTTGCTGCCCCTGGCAGGGGGGGTGGAACTGGATGAGCTTTGAGGTCCCTTTCAACCCTGACTATCGATTCTGTGATTTTGGAGGGCGCACGGGCGCAGGAGCTCCATTCCACAGGCTGAGATGTGTGCGTGGAGACACCTCCCTGCGCGGGCTGGCACCGAACCAGACACGCACCTCTCGGCGGCCCTGCTGCGGGATGGGAGCCAAGGACAGAGGGCACAGGACAAGAGGGCACAGCCTGAAGCTGCAGCAGGCAAGGTTTAGGTTGGACATTCGGAGGCACTTCCTCACAGAAAGAGTTATTAAACACTGGAATGGACTGCCCCGGGAG
>WEIS01092739.1:11883-31921 GCA_013389965.1 Todus mexicanus
CCGGCGGCAGCTTCGAATCGGCGGCGCGGCGGGAGCGCGGTGCTGCCTCACTCTGACCTCGCTCCTCTCCCTGCTCCGCACCCCGCTCTGCTCCGCACCCCGCTCCGTCCGGCCATGGGGAACGCCGAGTCCGTCCTGCGCGAAGCCGCCGCGGCCGCCACCGGTAAGTGCGGGGCCGTGCGAGCCTCGCTCTGGGCTTGCCGGCCAAGCTGCGGCCCCACCGTGCGCTGTCCTGCGGGGTGGGCAGGGGGTGGCATGTGCCGGGTGACATGTGTGTGCCAGGTGACATGTATGTGCCGGGTGACATGTGTCGGGTGACATGTGCCGGGTGACGTGCACGGAGGTGGCAGGTAAAATGCAAAGTGCTTGGACTAGGCGAGCTCCAGAGGGGAAGGTCCCCGGTGCTCTGAGCCCCTGCGTTTGTCCGTGCTGCTCACCGAGCTACAGACGTCGCCCTGGGTGGGTTTTCTTTTTCTCCCCCCTCCCGGCACCCCCGTCCCCAGCAATAAATGCACTTTCGCCCTTCACAGTTACTGCGCGGGCAGCCGTCCTGCCAAATTCACCCGCTGGAATTCAAAGTCCTTCGCTTCAATATCGCCTGCCAATCCCAGCTCGCAGGCTGGGAAAAAACAGACCTGGGAAAACAAATGGGTTGGCGCTGGGCGTGCGGCGGGTGTCGGGTTTGCCTTGCCTTTTATGCGTCTTGTGCGCGTCCAAAAAGTCCAACTGTCAACAGCCTGGTTGGCTGGATTTGAAGGGAGCTGACAACTGAACTCAGCCAACCGGTACAAGGTGCCAGTGCTCCAGAATACAAATAATCCTGGGTGTGAATAAGCTGAGTCTTGGGTAACGTGTAAGCTAACGTGAGGCATCATCATCGTTACTAGTATTACTATATGGTAGTGAGTTTCAACAAGCCTAAACTTGCCTCTTGTTCACCTCACCTTGGCTCCAGGATCTGTGGACTGATTTCCAGATGTGTGTGACCTGCTACAGTTTCATTTTAAAATAAAACGTTGTCATTCTCCGCACCTTCTTAACAGCAGCGTTAGGAATTTAATCAATATTTCAGGCATTTGTAGCTTGATTTGATGACTTCTTTTCAAAAAGCTTTAAGTACTTAGTTTTATCTTCTCTTCCTTCAGGGAAAACTCAAAATATTTTGCTGCTGGAAATAGGAGTGTCGCTGTTTATTCAATGTGTAAGTTCAGCAGCGTGAGGTGCAGCAGGGTGGCCTCCGAAGCTGAGCTGCTGGATGCTCTTGCCTGAGCCCTTGTACAGGTGTGTGTGGTACAGAGCAAAGGGAAAGGTCCCTCTAGGGCTGTGCCAGGAACCTCTGGAGCATGAGGCCACATCACCTTCCTCACTCCTTCACAACAGATCCATCCACTTGTCTTACGTTGAGCAGGTTCACAGTGATGCTGAGTGCTACCCACTGCATTAGAAAAACATAGACGGCAATGCAGTGTGACTTGGGTGTCTAAATCTGCAGTAAATACTTCTCATTTCAGGAAAGGGGTGATTGCAGGCATTGGGCAGAACAAAAAATAACCCAAACAAATGGCTTTGGAGCCTTGTTTCCTCCTGGCTGTTGCTCTCGGGTGTGTTTAGCAAGATAGAGTTCAGGAGTGTATGTACATTAAGGGAGGATCTCTGCTATTCCCCAGGGTGTTGCTAGCACCAGTGGATTAAGAGCTGATTGTGTTCCTAATGAATGCTTTGGATGCAGGTAATGTTCAGCTGTAGCAGCTTCTCACGTTTCTTATATTTCTTTCTCCCGGGAGCTGCTAATGCTGTGCTTGGTCTTGGGGTAGTCAGTCGCTATCAGATTTACATGTTTGCTATGTAATGCAAGATTATTTGTAACTGATGCATAACTGTGCTCCCTAATGTTGGTTTTTGTTTTGAAATCCAAACATCGAGTCTTTGATTATAAAACCAGTTCTGCAAAACAGTACCTGAGATAACATTTTTTTAAGTTAATGCACTATCAAGCCAGTCAGACCTCAATAATACAGTATGTCAACAGCTGCTGCTGCACTCCCGTTTGCTTAACAGAGCAGGTAAATAAATGCTCTGGGGGATGCTTCCAACATTGGATTGGAATCAAGATGGAATTAATTGTCAAGGATTGAGAAAGAAAGAATGAACATATGTAAATCTCAGCCTACTTCAAATTGAAGTTCGAAGTAATTTCTCCACTTGC
This sequence comes from Todus mexicanus, assembly GCA_013389965.1. Classification (NCBI taxonomy): domain Eukaryota; kingdom Metazoa; phylum Chordata; class Aves; order Coraciiformes; family Todidae; genus Todus; species Todus mexicanus. The sequence continues at coordinate 14,090 of WEIS01092739.1, forward strand.
ATAGTACAGCCATCAGAAATCGGAGAAATCACTTTCCCAAGCCAGTAGCAATTTTGTGTTGCAATTAAAACCCCTCAAGCTGATTTCTATACCTTTCCAGTTTTAGCTGTGCCCCTTTCACATGCTCAAGCCACCCACTTTCTCTAATACTTTCCCACTTTCCCACTTTCCACGGGGCTGCGTGCTGCAGCCTGATCCCTGTTAGGGATAGAGACATTTCAGGGATTACCAAACGTGAGCAAATCCAAGCTGATGAGAACCTTTTCTGCTGGGATCCTGTGCTGCTGCCACCATTCACGATCTGTGTGCAAAGAGATGCTCTGGCCAACAGCTTGTGTATGTCCCATCCGCAGTAGGACTCGAAGTTTGGTGGATTGGTGGCGATGCCTGATTTGCTATAATTCCGATGTAATCTCCACTGGAAGGACTGATCTCTCTGGGGTGAGAAACATAATCAATAATCTCTAATAGCAAGTGTGTTATTGCTGTGGCTAGGAAGTCTGCTCCTCTATGTAGCTTTCATTGCAATCACTTCACTAAAGTGACCTTGCTCCTGAGCCGAAGTCCAGATCGGTCCCAGAATATTTATAAAACGCAGGGAAGAGTTGAAGAAACATTTAAGTACTTGAACTCCACCTGCTGCTGTGAATTTCCAGTTCTGCTGGAGCAGGGGACCAAGAGCTTTTTTTCCCCTCTCAGCTTTGAGGTACCAGTGTTTGGGCAGAAAACAGAAATGCAGGATTATGAAGACAGTAAATCCTTAAAAGCTGGAGCTGTCACTGAGGTATATGAGGGTTCTAAGTGTAGAAATACTGCTTTACATGTCTGTTATACAGAGCAGCAGAGCTCGGGCTTAGGCTCAGGCTCTGAAGCAGGGTAAGCTCTGTGGGATGTGGCTGTCCTTAGGTTCCCTGGTCAGGAGAGCCCCAACTGGGCAGAATGGCACCGTCGATGGGCATCTGTCAGTAGAGGGCAGCCGGGATTAAAAAGTCAGCACTGAGACTCTAACTGTAGCAGAGGAAAAAACCCAACACAACTGAATCAATGCCAGGAAAAAGGACACCGCAAAGCTGGTTGCTTAAGGGATTGAGCCTGGTCAAAAGAAGAGCAAATAACCATGCAGCAGCTGCTCTCCAGGAGAGAAATCTCTGAGAAGGACACAGCTGAGAGCGAGCTCTTACTCCTTAAATGTGCAGGTGTCCCTGCAGAATGTGGAAGGTGAGCTCTTTTCCCTTAGAGATGTGGCACAAGTTACAGAGGCTGATGGCTCGTGACTGTTTAGTTGTGCTTGTACCGTGAGTCCTTGTTAGATCTGGACAGGTGTCTAATTTTACTCAGAGTGTGAGTGCCTTTCTTGGCGTCACAGTGGGCTGACACTTGCTTGGGACTGCTTCAGGTGGATGTGGCTGAGGGCTTATTCTCAACGAGTTGCTTTGGTTGGGAGTTTTGTCTGTGTGGTATGGCTGAAAATTCCAGGATCTGCCTCAGCTTCTGGAAAATTATCCAACTGGCAGGCAAGTGTCCAATGAGTAATTATCTCTTGATCCAACGAAGTGCTCCTTTCAATGAGAGTCCAAGGAGAGCTTCTGTCTCTGCTGTGCCACCTTTCTTTTTCATTCTCTTGTCTAAATTTTCCACATTCTCTCGAAAGACCTGGTTCTGTAGAATCAAGAGGATTTTGTTATCGAAAGGTTTTGTGTTTTTTTTTCTTCTGCTCTGAAATGAAGCAGGGAAGGATGAACGAGACCATTTCTGGGCTTAGGTGGCGCCAAACCCTCAAGAAAGCAGCTCCTGGGCTTTGCCACTGCCGGGAGGCTGAGCTCTGCCTGCTGCTCGCCTCTCAGCCTGGGGAGCAGCAGGTCAGGGCTCAGCCCATCCCTTACCTGTGCGGCTGAGCAGAGGCAACGTTTTATAGATTTGAGCTTAAGGTTTGGCTGGTATCTGGCGATTCACCCAGCTGGGAACTCAGGTTTTGTCCTTACCGCTGAGCTTCTCGCTCCAAGTCACTGTACCCAGCTGCCAAAATATTCTGTACCACAGTAAATTCCCGCTTGAGCTGTGTGTGCTTACACTGCCTGTCACGCATGGATTAACAGCAATTAGATTTCCAAGTTAACCTGCACACATTAGGCTCTAGGCAAGCTCGGTTAGCTGCAGGGAAACGAGCGCATTCTCTTCATGCTAAGCGTGGTTTACTCAAAGACACATTTCACACAGCAGAGTCTGCTTTCTCATTAACAACGCTTCTGCAGAACTGCAGTTTAGCACTCCCCAAAATGCCATAGATTGCTCCAAGTTCAGCTCACTTAGTGTCCTGGGACTCTACTGTACACGACAGCCTTAGGTGGATTTGTACTGATAAATGAACAACGTTTATGTGGATTTATCACAAAGGTAATGATAAAGAGTATGTGTTGTTTCCTCTTCAAAGCTCAGTGCTGCTTTGAAACAGCCCAGAAATTTGGATATGTGGATTCTCTGCAGCCCCATTCCTTGCAGCTGCGCTGAGCTGGGAGGCTCGGGGAAAAAAAATAGTGCTTAGTAGTGATGTCTTCTTGCTGCTCTGGATCACTTGTGATTCAGATGTTTGCTAGCAAGGCACATTTGCATTGCTCTGGGACAAACACGAAGTGCCCTGTGGGTTGGTTCGCTCTGTAATAGACCTTCACTGGGTCCTGAGGAGTGGGGCACACACCATGGTGGCACCTCGCTGGAGCTCACCTGTGGCTTAGCAACCTAGTGAACCAAGGTGAGTGAGAGGTTTTCCCTTTAGGAGTGGAAAAATTTGAGAGACTGATGCGCTTGTTATTTCTGCCTGGCTCTGAAATGCACATTACTGGGCTTGTCCATAAGGCTTTTTTCCCTTTTGCTTGGTTTTTCTTTCCTTCTTGCACACTGTAATATGGCTCAACCTCTTTAACAGCCACCACTGTAGGCTGGATCCTTCATTTAAATACCTGCACAACCACAAATTGCTCTGACTTCTCCTGCAGCTGCTTTTTGGCAGATTAGAAAATGAAAGGAACCTAAAATCTATTTGCTGTGCAAAACACAGATAAGTGTGATAGGATCCAAATGAAGTGACTCATTACAGCCCTGAGGGGAGATGGGAATGCCCTCGTGGGTGTGTTCCCATTATGTCACCCTGTTACACCCCTATCTGGGGCTTTTTGCTGGGGACAAGCATCTTATCTGCTCTGCAGGCTGCTACACATACCTAAAAAGGAGCATCCGTATGCCTGGACTAGAAAGGACTTGTTTTCAGAGTTTGGCATTCAAACAGGTCAGTTATAAATGCCTGCTCCAGCCCTGAACTGGAATATAAATGTTTATAAGTTCTGTTACTCTCTTGACAGTTTCCCCGTTAATTTAGTGCTGAGAAACCCTCTCATTTCTGACTTCGCCTGAGTACCAGCCTGAAGTCTGTTAAAGTTGCGGACTTTTTCCCCATCAAGGACAGAAGGTTTAGTTTTACAATCCTGCCCTCAATTTTCAGAGGTGAAGTTTCTCACACGTGTACCACCTTCTCTGTGCACCTCTTCCCTTTCTGCCCAAGGTCATTCCTGTGGATCTGAGAGCCCATCAAAGAGTGTGCACTGGTGCTTCCTGGGATGCAGGTACAAATCCTGCAGTGGAGGGTGAGATGAGGCAAGGGTAGAAAGGAATGAGAAACTTTAGGTCCTAAGATGATGCTAAAATTCACCCAGCCCTCTATTGTCTCTATTTATGGGTCTGTGATAAAACTAAAGCTTATTTCTACATAATATGCAATATTTCAGCAGGGAAAAGCAAGACAAAGAGGCTATTTAAAGCTACCGTCTTTCCAGGGCTTGGCTCAAAGGCTCTGCTTCTTTTGTGTCATTGTGTCTATGGAAAACACGTACAAGAGGCTAACGAAATACAATGTGCACTTCTAAGTACGGATTTAGAATGCATGCAAAGGTCAGATGTCGTGCACGCCTGGCTGTGGGGAGACGGAGGCTTTGGGCTGATGCAAGTTAACTTGGATTTCATTTTTATATATACACATATATTCTGTTTGTAAATGGCTGATGGAAGAGTACTTAGGTGTGGTTTACACAATATACTCCAGCCTATACAATAGAATGTCCTGTGCAGCCCATTCCTGGCTGCTCTTTTTCTCGTCTGAAGTTGAGGCGTTATCTTCCACTCGTAGCTCTGCTCTGCCTTGCTGTTTGAAACTTGGAAGGATCTTTAACACTGGCGGTACCCTTCACTGTCCTTGGTTGTATAATGAGGCTGGGAGTATATACGTAAAACGTTTTGAGGTCCATAAATATAAACGAGAAGTGTCACAACATGTGCCCAGCTTGAAAGCAGCTACAAAACTGTCACAGAAGCTGCTAACCTGTAAAGTCTTTGTTCTGGCAATAGAATGAATACAATAAAAGGACTTGCTAAAGGCTGTGCTGAAGGGAACTGGTTCTTGCAGGTGGAAAGGACAAGGCATAGGAGGGAAGAAAGGACAGCACAGAGGGATGTGTTGGAAATTACAGCAAGCAGGGTAGTGCTGCGCTGGTGGGAGAGGGAGAACCTGTCTGAATACTGGGCCTGCAGAAGCTGGAGAGAGCCTGTTGCAAGATGGGGGGACAGCCTGAAAATTGAACAGGGTCTTGGAATCCTGAGGGAGTCCATAAAGAAAATCTGAATAGCTCTGCTGAGGAGATGGGCCAAAGTATTTGGTGGTGGTGGTGGTTTTGGCTGGGTTTGTTTGGAGTGGTGGTGGTGGTTTGTAAGGTATGTGTTCCCCTGTGCTTTTTTAAAGAGGCAAGTGTGTGTATTTAACAAGTTACAAGAGAACCTCAATGCTAGGAGAAATAGCTCTTACATGTCCCTCAAGGATAAAGCCCTAGACCAGCAAAGGCAAGAAAGCAGAGCATGACAAAGGAGGGTTGCTTAAGTTATTCAGGAGAGGTCCTTGGTGTCTGGGTATAACACCATGGGGCTGTATTCTCAGTAAGAAGGGATGCTAGGGAGAGTCTGAAACCCAGCTCGGGAAAGCTGGAGATGGGAATGATGTGCACTACATCCCAGATCACGTGGCTGCGTCAAATGTTGCATTTTCAGGGCAAAACACTAATCCCAAACACTCATCCAAACACTGTGTTGCATAATGTGACAAGAACTTAAGAAAATCCACAGTCGTGGGGTTGTCCTGCTGTCTTGATTATGCAAAGGGCAAATTAAGACATGACATGATACAACTTCTCTGTAGTGATTTATGATACCTGTTGTGGTTGGAGAGTTTCTATTCTCCTGGTTGTAGCTGTCTCTTAAATCTTGGGAGAGTTCAGGAGTCCTGGTTTGGATCCCTGCTGTCATCTCTGAACTGCGCAGCCTTCCCAGTGCCTAGGGGTATTAAAACATCACATACATTTTAAAACCTTATCTGTGCCTCCTTCAGCATTGTGATGGATTTTTGGCCTTGTTAAAGTAATCTTCTGCAACGATTTATCTACTTTCCGTGTGTCAAAGATAATTTTTTTTTTATTTTTTATTTTTTTTTAGAAATTCTTCATGCTGAATTAATTTGTTCTCTGTCAAACCTGTTCTGGTTTGGTTTTTTTGCTTGAGCTCTATGAGTGGGAGAATCCAACTCCCAGAAATGCGTGTGCATCTTTTCTCCTGTATGTGGCACTCCTGTGCCAATAAATTCAAACCTTCAACCTGCAAAACCCTCTGAAGAAACGCAACCTCTGTCCCTCAGATTCACCCAGGGGGATGGCTCTGGACCTCAGCTCTGAGATTCTCCTGTGTGATGGGGCTCAGACCAGCATGGTTCCCAGTTTGAGCCATACATGGTCTTGACAAGGAGAGCGGGGAAGGGCAGGGCCTCAACACCTTCCATTTGTGCGGGAAAAACAGGTGGTTTTTTGAGGGAAATATGGAGCCCTCCCTTTCCTCTCCTGTCCACTTGTGCCTTGCAGAAGGGAGCTGAAGGCAGTGGGGATGTTGTAGGTGTTCTTTTCTTACCCAGACCAGGATAACATGGTTTGTCTCTTGGGAAACCAGTCTGTGTTGCAAACTGGTAAAGTGGGTTGATTGGAGCCTTTGAGCTGCTACTCTTCCTTTATACATTTTTTTTCCTTTTACCTGTAATTTTCTGAATGCTAATGGGGCAGAGAGAAACAACCTTCCTACATACAACGTGGTAACAATAACCGGAGTGTTTCCTGCTGTGGGTTGTTAATGGAAGTACTGCCTGGTCCCTGCCTCTTGGGAAAGGCTTGGATTGTCACCGTCACCCCGGGTCTTGTGACATCTTGGGACTGAGCTGTCACAGCCCCCTGGCTTTGGAGGGTACTGGTCAGGGGGATACTGAGCACAACTCACCAGGGATGATTACCTGGACCTCTCATTCTGGTTGAAGATTAGATAGCTGGATGTTGTTAGTCTCTCCATTATGAACAGTGCATTCAACAGTGATTTAAAGGTGCTTCGGGGCTCCTGCTGATACCAGGGGTGCTAAATCCAGATTTACTTGGTATCTGTACATGCATGCACATAGAGCAAGGCAGAGGAAAAAGCCTGTAACAGGATCAGGCCAGGACCAGTGCCATGGAGCTGTTGGAGCTGCTGAAGGTTGCAGGTGGCAGGAGGAGCATGGGCAGATAGAGCAGTCTGGGTAATGGAGAAGGCTGGAGAGTGCAAGGAGGAGGGAGGATGTCTCATTTCTCTCATTCCCCTCACTCTGATGTGAACAAACAAGCATGAACTGAGCTGTCTTGGCTGCGCTAGTGGGCCAGCTCTGTGAGAAGTGCCCTGCGGGGCTTTTCACCTTCCCCGGCTGCGTGTTTTTGTAGGCACTGGGTGCTCCTTGCTGGGTCTGTCGCGCTGACAGCATGACAACATCAGGCAGGAGTAAGAAGGTTCCCTGGGCACTAGGTGTGAAGAGCACCTGGGGTGGAATCTGGGGGCAAACAACATTTGTGAGAGCACGGAAGAGATGTAGAATATGAGAAACAAGAAGTTGTTTTGTTAAGCTGCCTCACTCTATTTCTGTAGCTAACCTTTTGATTCTCAAAGCAATAAAAAAACTCCAACCACCTTCAAAAATTATTGCAGGGTGTTTCTTTGTGTGCCTTGACTAAGCTGTTCCTCATAAACCAGTGGCTTTTGCGTAAACACAGCCACGGCACGCAGATTTATCTGCTTTTTTGCAGCTGCCAAGTATATTCGCTCCCCCAGTAATGTATAAATGGGGAGAGCGAGGCTGGGAGAGTTGAGCTCCGACAGAGCCTGGGTGTCCTCCTCTGCCAGCAGCCCCACTGCATCCCTCCTGGGTATCTGTCCCTCCAAAGGGAGAGGACTGCTTGGGCCCAGAGCCAGCTTGTTGCTGGATGCCTGGGACTGGGTGGTCATCAGATCCGACCATGGGAAACATCAGATTGGCTCCAGGGACTCCCAGGCTGAGCATGAAGCCGACCAAGAATACCAAGAGACACCAAGGGAGGGATACTGAGGAAACCTTCCTGGGCCATGTCTTTGGGGAAAGTACATTTTGAAGACTAGAAATTATCAGCTGGAGACGGGTACTGCTGGCTTCCCCCTGCATTATTAATTGCTAGCCAGTGCTCGTGTCTCCCAGCAGAGCTCAGGATGGCAACAGAAGCTGTTGGGTTGCTAATTGCTATGTCTCTGCCCCCTTGTCACCTTTAGTCAAAGCTGAAATGCTAAACCCAGTATCTGCTGGAGATAAGGGGGACCTCCCTTCCACCCCTGTGGGCTGGCTCAGTGAGCTTCAGAGACTTTTCTTCTTTTCTTTCTTTTTTTTTTTTTTTCCCCAGATAAAATGAACAAAAATTATCCTGTGATGGCTCTGATAAGCCAGAGGCTCCGGATATGGCACAGCACGGGCTGCCCATTATAGGCCTTTGTTTGTTAAAAAAAAAAAAGAAAATCCTAACCTCGCTCTCTTGATTATGGAAAAAAATCTGTAAATATGCCATAAGCATAATCGGTGCTAGTGGAAACCAAAAGTAACCCTTTGCTTTCCCCTTGCACCCACCTTTTTCACAGTGTAGTGGTTTTCTGGGAGGGAGCTTTTCATAGGCACTGGTGTACTGCTGCAGGGGTCCTTTCTCAGGGACCAGTAGTGTCCTCTCCAAAATATTACTGATCTCAGATACTTCAGGGCATGGTAAGATTCTAGGTGAAATACTGCATGTCTGACACCCGAACTCTCATGCAAATTCTTTTGAGGCTATCTTAAGGGCAGTATTAACATGCCCTAGAAGTACTTAAGAAAATCTCGTTATCGGCATCTTTTATAACGCCGGATCATCACGCTATTTAGATAATTGTGCAGTCTGCTCCCTTTGAGCCTGCCTTGCCGATTGCTGGCCGTGGGGAATGATACCGTGTTACCAGCTTTGCCTGGCTCTTCAGATGTGCCGAAGGAGCTGTTGCACCTGGGCTGTTGATGTTCTGCAGGTCTCAGCTTCTGGGGCATCACGTGGCTCCCCAACCCTGGGAAGGGAGGAGAAGAGCCATCCAAGATAGCACCTACCTTTCTGTTCCGAAGCACTTCCTCATGGAAAGGAGGATATAACACTGGAATGGGCTGCCCAGGGAGGTGGTGGAGGCACCGTCCCTGGAGGTGTTTAAGGCCAGACTGGATGCCACACTTAGTGGCAGGGTTTAGCTGAGTGGGGGTGGTAGGTCATAGGCTGGACTTGATGATCTCAGAGGGCTTTTCCAGCCTTAATTATTCTATGATTCTATACCCACCTCAACTGCTACTGCTTTTTTTCTTTTGCAAGATCTTTTTCTGGGCTGATGCACGTGTAGCTCTGCCAACGGTCTTCGTGAAGATGTGACCACAACTGGTGCTGTGTGTGGTCTGAGTGAGTTTTCCAGTCACTGTCTGGGGTGAGCTGATTGTCTGGGACCCGTGTTAAGCCAAGCAGCCCTCAATGCCATCATGTGAGGTGAAAGCCAGCGCTGGGATGACTGTGCAGGTTGGGCTGAGCCTTTGTGGTTTGCACTGAAGGCTTTTTGTGGGAGCCCTGCGGTGATGGTGCATTGAGGGATGTATTTCATGGGAGGATTATTGCAGTGAAACACAATGTGCTTTTGTGCCATTATATGGTGTCTTTTAAATCATTTCCTCGAACAAGTCTGTCCACACCCAAACAAAAATAAACATTTTTGAAATGCTGCAAAGATAAACACACAAAGGTTGCCCTTAAATGCTTCCTTTCTCCCCCTCCTTATAGACACCTGCTCCATTCCCTGGACAGGATGGGCATCCAGGAAGGCTGAATTAGGATTAGCAATACAAACTTTAGCAATTATTGACTTTTGAATCCTTCATTTCGTGGTGTTAGTATGCTTCTTAATCAGTGACTTTCTCGGAGACAAGAAAGAGGGAGCTAGGATTTTTTCTGCCCCCTGCTTGCTCCACTTTTTTATAAGGTGAATGCTTTCCTTTTATCCCTTTCAAGCTGGTATCTATGAGGACAGACTGGGCTCTCTGGCTTTGTTCCACACGAGGCACATCACTAAGCTGTTTTTTTTCCAGGTTGCTTTCACCCATTTCGGGACACAGGTAGTCCTTGAGCTGGCCAGGCGCCTCCTGCATAGTCCTGACCTTGCTGGGGGGTGAACAAGTGCGATTTTATTTTTTTCCCTACTTTTGCCGGCTTGGAAATAGCCAGCACTGCCCGATAGCTGCTATTGTCTCACTCCTCTGAAATTTTCCCAGTTTTCCTTTGGGAGTAATGTGGGGGAGAAAGAGGGGATTTTAAGCCAGTAATCAGCATGGGGAGTTGGTATTTTAAGGTGAGGAAGTTGCTCTAATGAAACTGCCTGATTAGTTCTCCTCCTTATCCCCTCCCCGACTCATTCGCTGCTTTGCCATTTCCCATGACTACGCGGTTTCTTTAACAGCCTCTTGTGAAGGGTCTCGTCAAAGACGCATGAACACTGTGTTGTCAGTCAGTGCTCTTGCACTGCCTCCTTTATTCACTCATCCTCTTTCCCCAGTGAGACATGTTCAGGTTATAGCCTGTCTCTACTGGGAACCCCAGATGGGAAAGTGCTCTGCTTTTAATTAGCGTCTTAATTAGCTTATCAGGTGTTGGCACCACGCTAACTGACTTGTCGTTCCTGGATGCACTTTTCAGTCGAGCTCTTGTACTTACTATCCTGTAGTACTTAATTTCTTTTTAGTTATCACTAAGTGCATCTTTTTATTTGTTTAGGAAGATAATCCTCTGAAATTCAGTGTTTGTTAACTGAAATGGATGATGCTTTTTTTTTTTTTCCAAATGACCAACACACTTCAATTTTTATTCTTCTTATGCCCTGCTCCAGATAGTGCCCGATCATCAATCCCAGAAATGCACTGTGGTAGGAAAGGTGTAGCCCTGTGACAGATAAGCTTGACTGGCATAAATAATGTAGTTCCTCTGTTACCCTCCTTTTCTTCCTTAACTGCTGGAGATTGAAGTGACCCACAGAGTCATCTGAAATTCTCCTGTAAATGATCTCCTGGTTTGACTTTGTTTTCAGCTTTTTGTCAGCTATAATTTATGATCATGCTCCACTGGCTGCAATAACATTATATTCTATATCATTTTTAATACACTTAGTGTAGCAAAAAATATAGGTATTTTGTCTATTTACTTTTTGTCTGTGTGATCTAAACTCTAAATATTGGATTCCACCCCTCTTCCCTACTGGTTTTGTCTCCCCTGAATCATCTTTATTTATCTTGCCTCTGCTATCTTTATATTCTGGCTTTTTGCTGGGAAATTGCATTTCAGTTGCTGCCATTGATTTACTCTTGGTTAGCTGGGCTTTTTTTCCTCTTTGATGGTGAAGTGTTGCCTGGGGTTTTGTTCCAGAATTGCTCTGGGACTATTAAGTAGGAACGAAGCTGGGACAAGAACAGTAGCTCTCTTTCCCATGGCCTACCCACAGCTTTGGGGACGCTGTGCCGTGGTGACCAACAAATAATTTAACCACCAGAGGGGACTGAGCAGCAAAGCTCAGGGCTGTGGTAGCCTATGAGCAAAGTTTGCTTTTCATCAGTGATTGAAACCTGTGTGGCCGTGACATGGTCTGTGCTGTACTGGTTGCACTGGGAGCTCAGATGCTGAGGGTTTTGGTGGCACCGGCCACTTTGCTATTGACTCTTGGTACTGAAACTGCTGGATGGTCCGTCTCTGTCTGGAATGGTACCAGGTTCTTCTCATAAGGACCTAAATATCCTGAAGGAAATTATTTTCCTTCCTGGAGGTTCTCCCAGGCAGCTTTGCACCCAGAGAACTGCAAACATAGGTTAGATCCTGGCTAAGACCCTTAGATCCTTTACTCCATCAAGGAAAACGAGGAGCTGAGGGAGCTCCAGGGAGCCCATTTTCTGGTTATCTCATGTAGTCAGCTCATCAGTATAACCTCACCAGTCTCTTTGCACATGAGAACTTATGCCAGAAAACCCTCCCTTGTTTATTTGGGCCCATGTTTCTCCCTCAGGGAGGCTCACCCACCGCTGCCTGACCTGTTGGTAGGCAAAAAAAAAGAATCCATATGACCAACCCTTCTTTACCAATAGTCCTAATTCAGGGGAGAGTAACATGAATTATTCCCAGTACACAAGCTAGTATGACTCCTTAGCAAGGGTTTCGGCAGAGCTAAACCAGCCAGGCAGATGCGGTGCGTCAGTGGGGCGTTAATGTATTTCTGGCAGAGGTTTATGTTATCTAAAGGGTGGTGGATTTACAGCCTGTGGGAATCCAACTGCTTCATGTGCTTTGAACATTGGGGTGGAAAAAACGCCGTATTGGCTTTTTGCTTGTGATTTCATTGGCAATCCAGGAAATTTGCAGCTGATGGGGAATGTCTTGGCTGCTGACCCTGGAGTGGAGTGGGGGGATTCAAGCAGAGCTTTCTTATTTTATCTTTATGGTAGTGACTCACTTGACACTTGACTTCATTCTTTAATTGTGATGTTTTAACGTGAAACTTTGCAGATGGAGAACTGATGCTAATGGAGCAAGGTCATTTTGTTCAGCTGGTGTGAAGAGATCTAACCCAGCGTTTGATAGTCCTCAGTCCTTGTCAGGTTTCTGTGCCAGCCTTTCTTCACCTTCAGATCTGGTCCTGTTCCCAGCAAAAGCAATGGAAATACTGTGTCATGGGTGGCTATTTCTGGTTATTGGGTTCTTTCTAGATCAAGGTACAAAGCATATCTGTTGTTCATCCTCTCTACTTGAAAAGGACATCCTTCTAGCACTGGCTAAAGCTGATGTGACATTTGGCTGCTGGGGTTGTACTTCACATAATGACTGGTGTGTTTCCTCCAGGTGGAAGAGGTGGTGGCTGAGAGCATCCAGTGGCCTCACTGGGGTATGTGGCCTTGATGAAGGGTGTCCACCTTTCTGTGCCTTCATGTTTTCCAGCTATTAATGGGGATACTGTTGGCATTGCCAGTATTTTCTAAAAGTGCCTTGAAAGTGCTCTGAGATCTGCTGAGAAAGAACGTATGCAGGTATGTTTATGGTATTTTGGTTCAGAGGGACTGTTGGCGCTCAGCCTGGTCTCTGGCTTGATGCAGGCCACAGTTTCACACAGCTTTTCCTATCTGGCTTCCGTGTTACGCAGCGTTTCTTCTTGACTCAAAGTTTTGGCAGGGAAAGAGGTGTCTGGGGTGAGAAGGATGCCGCAGACAATTTTCAAGGTCCTGAGTTGTCTGAAAGATAGTTAGGGTAGACAAAAAGGTAGTGTTTCAAAATTAGCACTGGACATTTTTTGCATTTAAATAGCTTTAAAAATTATGCATCTAGGGGTAGCATCCTTACTGCCATCACCCAATCCATGGAGTGAAGGACTGGGCCCAACATCTGATTCAATCAGTGATGGATCATTACTTCCACTACTTGTTTTTCATAATTGCTTTTGCTAATCCTCAGCTGCATTTGCATTCGCTTAGTGCTCACCATCCCCTTCATCCATGGGTACAAATCATGAGGTGTTAACATCCTGCTTGTGTCCTTTGCAGTGCTCGGTGGAGCTGTAAACACAGAAGATGATGATCTTTGGCCGGTGTAAATTATCAAAGCCTTACTGATATGAGTGACTCTATAGCAACTTACACCAGCTGCCGAGATGCCCGTAGGATATTTCATTCCTGCTGGCTGGAACAGCAGAAAGCTGGTGGGGGAAATGGCCTTATTCTAAATGTACCTGACATAAGTAAGACACACAGCTATGTGTTTCTCTACTGCTTTGTTTTGGTCTCCTAATATTTAGCAAAACACAATGAATAATCTTTTGGCCTCCTGTACTTATTCCTGTATAGAGTTGGGTGTTTTACAAGCTCTGTACATTCCTTGGACACACCGTAGCCTGTTAAACTGGTACCCCAGGGCAGGTGCTCCCTGGAAGCACGTGGGGCATACTTCTGATGGAAGGGATTGCCAGGTTAAATAAGTTCAGATCTGTAATTCTTACTTACCCCAGTGCTGATTGCACTTGGGTTCCTTGCATTTGGTTAAGGGATGAGAAGGTAGAGGGTTTGTTTGGATTCTGCTGCATTAACCCATTGATGCTGTGTCAGAACAGCAAATGCTGCAGGAAGAAAAAGGCACCCAAGACAAACCTTTTTACCATAATGGAAGGAAATGATCCCTTCCGAACTGAAGCCAGATTTACAAAATATTCTCACCCCAATATGTGTCGCTGAAACCCTTCAAAATGGAGTCAGTTATAAACAACTTTATTTCGTTCAACTCTTCATGGAACAGGAGGAGAATGGAGCCCAGGAAAACTTATTGAATGGAAGAGGATGAGATCTTTTTAGAAAGGAAAAGGAAGAAATTGCTCCTTCCCAGCTTCTCAGAAGAAATTGGAAACAATGGAGGTGAACGTAAAACCCAAGATGTAAAATCACCTCCTGTGATGAACTTCCCTGTGCAGGGTGCTGGGCTCCCTCAGCCACCAGCCTTGGAACCTGCTGCTGGGTAGCACCAGTGTGTGTGTGTGTATTTCTCCCCACCCCAGCTTTCTTTCATTCAGGAGAAAAGTTGCCAGGAGGCAAACACTAATCCATCCTGACAGCTTTGCCCATCTTCCTGCTTTGGTCGGGCATCCAGGGAACAGCTTGATTAAGGTCCCTGGGGCTTTATTAGTGCAGCTTGTTGCCTGCAAATTAATCAACAGGTTGTATGTGTTTAACTCTTTGCTGGAGCTGGTTGGGAAATGTTCTACATCGCTGTAGGCATTGGATCCCATCTTTTGGACTGACTTTTAAATAGGGTGCAGCAGAAATAGCCTGAAGTGGTGTTACAGTCTTGATTTCTTGGGCCCTGAGGTGAAGCAATCCCATGGGCTCTGCAGGTGCTGCTAATCTGGCTTCTGATCTAGCAATTTTAGACTTTCTTTTTTTTTTTTCTCTTGGGCATTCACCCACCTCCAGAATATCCATTATTCATGCAGAGGACAGCTAGATGAAACCTTTACTTTGCTTAATTATTCATAAGAAGTCAGATGTCCTCTGGGCCCCTCCAAAGTGGAAGTGCACCCAGGAACGGGACCTCCTTGCTGTTTTGAGGTTTGTTCTGGAGCATGCATGAAAGTTGCTTGTATGTTGTATTTTGTAACGTTATCTTTCAGACTTTGGGCTTATCTTTAACTATTTGGCCTCAGCATACTAGGATTAGGAAAAAACCCAACAATGTAGTTTCTCTGGCTTACACTTGAGCTTTGATAATGAGCAGAAGATTCAGGGAGCACACACACACTAAGTTTTCAGGTGGCTGTACAGATACCAGAGTGGAGATGACTGATGGTGGGGTTGGAACTAGATGATCCTTAAGGTCCCTTCCAACCCAAACCATTCTATAATTCTATGGCTATTGTTTGAAAGATCACTGGATTTCTAGCTTCTCGCGTGCACGAAGGAAACTTTTTCAACTCTTATGGTACCTGCTTTATCAATACTGTCTTCTTCTTCCCCTGGGGGAGCCCAGCTCTTTATCTCCACTTTCCATTTGTATGCATGACCTCTCCTCCACCAGTTGCTAGTGGCCCAGTCAGTGCATGGTATCAGTGTGCACACTCCTGGCTGTTAGCGCTGCGTGTCTCCGAGGGACAGGACAGACACTGACCATGCTCCCACATGGCGTGAGCCCTAAGGGGCCAGCTGCACTCCGCACATGGAATTATGTTCGATCTGATCTGGACTTCACCCCACAACGAACAATGGTGAGAACAGCCTGGGACACGTAGCTCATATTGATTATTTTTAGCAACAATCAAAGATAAAAGAAGAATGTGCCTATACGGCAGTTGTCTCCTGTCTCAGCGGGAGGAGAGCAGCCAGCAGAAGGAGAGCTGCCCAGGCCAGTTGCTCTGTGCATGTTCCCTCAGGACGGATGTGTTTTCTGCAGTTTGCTCCAGTTGGAGAAGAGCAGTGTGCAGTGGGGAATTTGCCAACCCTCTGTCTTCAGCAGCTGGCCAACATCTGTCTTCTGGATGACGTAAAAATTCTCAGAACTTGATAACAATTTTCATTCTTGTTTTACTAGAAGGTTTTAAAGCATCTTAGTCCTCGATTTGACTTCGTTGCATCCAGGTGAAAGCAGGTTTGTCACTCTCTGTGCTCCAGTGAGGGCAATGAGAGGCAGAGAAAGCAGAGGTGGACTGCCCCAAAGGTCTGCAGATGGTGGCTACCCCTGTACTTTGCTGTGAGCTCCTTTCTGACCCCTCCATGAACTCCTGATGCTCCTGGTGCTATCTCACAGCCGAGAGCTCTCACCTGCCCAGGACACAACCCTCTGCCTGGGGTCACAGATGGTCTGTGCGCTTCCACTGTAGGGCACTCCCTCCTGCCACCTTCTCTCTTCTTCTGTGACCAACCTTGGGCTCTCTTGCAGGGAGTTGATTGCTCGCTGCAGGTGCTGATCCTTCAGCCTTACTTTCACACCAGTGATGGCAATTCCATGCAAGCCAGAGGCGATAAAGGCAAAGCAGCTTCCTAGAGGCAAGCTGGGGTGTTGAAGACTCGTGACTTTGCACTTTGTGCATTTCTGGCCTCCAGACCCTTGCGTATCCTGTGATTGCAGCAGGGCTTGTAACAACAGCAGAAAACCAAAAGGTTTCCTGCCTCAGGGAAAAAACCTGGAGACAGGGAGAGTGAAGCTCCAGGTTTGGATGCTCGGCATCTATGGGTGAAGCAGCTTGTGAGAAGCAAGAGGCAAGCTTGTAGATACCTGCAGCCTCAGTAAGAGCTCCCTGACTGGAGGCTGAGACACCTGCAGGTGCCACATGTCTGAGCAGGACCTCACCCATGTTGCTGTTGAAGGACCTCACCAGGTATCAGCAGAAAAGCATGTGCAGAGAAATTGCTTCCTCTGCCATTTAAAATGCTGTAATAATTAACATGTTCTTATGAGGAAGTTCTTTGTGGTAGACAGAGGGAGAAGTGACATTTCTGAAGGGGGATTTGAAGCCAAATGACTTCTGGCCATGATAGTCTTGAGGATTTAGGGAATCCTGGGACATTATTGATAAAGCAGGTCCCAGCAGAGATGAAAGAAGTTTCCTTGTGCAGAGGTGTCATTGGAACAGTTCAGATTGTCTTGCTGAGTCTGGCCACAGGCACAGCAGCTGATTCCCCAGTCTCCCATCAGTGAAGACTTTTCCTACAGGACAAAGGTAACATCCCACCTCTGTCTGTCCCTCAGGATATTCACGCTTCTCTGTTGATGAAGGCACACAGCCTCAACCTCTTATTTCCATTTACCTCTGCCAGCAAACAACAAGAAGAAAACTACAAACCTGCGATCTGTGAGGTTTGGGAGGGAGAAAGGGAACGACACATCAGCTCAGTGCTCTGCATCGTGCCAAAGGGGGTGCAGCTGGCTGGGGCACATCCCTGCACCCCAAGGTCTGACACATCCTCAGCCACTCGTGCTGTAGTAGCTGCTGGCTTTCGCATGGCAGTGTGACAGCGCGGTGGCAGCTGTGACGCATCCATCAGCCATGCCTGCTGCTGAGCCTTCCTTCCCGTTGCCAGGCAAAGAGGGGTGACCTTTTTGGAGAGGAGGAGGAGATGGTGGTGAGAGCGATGGGTGGGTGGGAGGCAGTGGCAGCCCTGGATGGAGTCCTGGGGCTGCACTGTGCGGGAGGATTCAGGTCAGGGCTGGGAGTTTGGATGCACAGAGTGAAGCCAACAGTCCCTCCCCGCTTTGCTTGTTTTCGTGGGTGCAGAAAGCCCCGTCCGCCCCTGCCTACTTGAATGGAGCTGAAGCTTTCCCTGGTGGGGCCTGCCATCTCTGTGGGATGCAATGCCCGAATTACAGGAGGAAGTATCAGGATAGTGCTTGATGAAATGCTATTTATGGGCTGCTGCAGATCTGACAGTATTGCCTTTGGTGTAGGATATTTCAGGGCACTACAGCCTCCTTCCACCCTGCTCAGCCACTGAGCAGCCATCATCAGCAGTGGGGGTTTTGGTCTCGTGCCCCGCACTGACTCCTGCAGAAAATTGTCATGTTGGCTTCACTGTGTGGGTTTTCCTGTTGCTTGGGACCTGGACAGTGCTCTGCTCTGTGTGTGCTGATTCTGGAGTAAAGCCTCGGGTGGCTTCTCTGGAGAAGAAAACCTTTTCCAGGTGTTTGAGGTCAGCATGAATGGGGAAACAATTACGAGCCTCTAAGTCTGGATTGGTACAAATGGCATCATCAATCCACCGAGACGGAGCCCTCTGAGAAGGGGTGAGGTGGAACAGTACCAGACATAACCCGAAATGACTTAACAAGCTGCTGAAGTTTTCAAATGCATGTGTCATTTTTAATTTTTTTT